>VZSZ01012139.1:340830-452211 GCA_013398815.1 Ibidorhyncha struthersii
AATAAATCTAACAACATCGAAAACTGAGATCTTTATTATACAGAGCTCATTGGCTGCAACAGAACAAAAAGACATTAGAAAGCTCTGTAAGTGGTATTTTTCCTTGGTATTAGTATACTGCTTCTAATGCATATTCTTTTGTAGTATTTATGTGCCACTAAACAAACACTATTGTAAAAAAAAAAAAAAAAGAAGTTCTGTAAAAGAAGACTTGAAATGGAATGGCCTTGTAGACTTCTTGTGCCAACCCTTAGTAAAATCCCTTAGGGATTTTAATGGTTTATCTAGAACTAGGCAATGTAAACTAATATTTAGGGAAATCACATTTTCCTCCAAAAAAATCTGATATCAGTGCAAGCAAAATGGCTCTTATACGTGTTCTAAGCTTTCTCCTTCTGATACTGATGTTGCTGAAGGTCATACATTTACCAACTGGTTAGATCATCTTTCAACTAATCATTAAGGGAAATGCTTGCTTGGAAAGATCTGATGTGAGAAAATACAATGGCGCGGACAAAGGTCGACAAAGGTCGAATGCCTTGCTGTCAAGCAGCAAGAACATCAGTAGGAAACATCCTATTATTCCTTGTAGAATAAAGTGTACTTCTGAATAATTTCTCCAGCAATTACTAACTTCAAAGTAAATATTAGTCATAATGACTGTGATAAACATTAACTTCAATGTGTATAATGTATTGTGTGCTTGACTGAGTTGTATGTGCCCATCTCCTGATTATACAAAAAGGAGAGCTATAAATAACTAACAACTTCAACATCTGCAGAACAATAGACAAAAGAGAAAACAATTTCCTTTTATTCTCTCTTCTTTTCGTTTTTGCACTGAATTTTGCCACTGCAGCAAAGCTCGAATGGCACCAATAATTTAATAAGTCTTTCTTATTATTTCAGGTTTCTACTCCAGCAGTGCAGATAAAGTATATTTCATCTTCACTGCCCTCTTTCTTCCAGAAAGTCAAAGAATGACATATATGAGATCAAAGGATGGGATTTAGTACATTATATTAAATTCACTGCTTTCCTACATTATCATTTACCCTAAAAAAATGTGTTAAGTGAAAACTAAAGACAAAAACAGACAGAAAAAAGGTAATATATCTGACAGAATAGCTACAATTTCCTTATAATTAACTCAATTTCACTCAGAGTGGAGGCAATAAGATCAAAGACATACAATTATCAGCTGTGAATGTCTTTAGTTATTTTCACTAAGAATAGACATATCCTCCTAAACGTTGGATTCACCATAGCATATAGAGATCTAGAAACAAATTCTCCCTCTAGTTAGTGACTTGTCACCTTTTGATTTTATTTCTGTGTCACAACAAAACCAGAAAATTCCCTGTGAAACAAGTTGGAAATTAAAAGCTTTTTCTGTCCCCTCACCTAAAGGCACTCTATGTCATTGGCAGATCGCAGCTGGAAATGGTCCCGAGCTGCTCTATCTCTAGTGTGCAGGTGTCTGCAAATGAGACCAATACCCTTTTGGCATGAATATGCCTGTTAATCAAATTCAACAGCAGAGCAATTCTCTGTAATTTGTATATAGTAACTGGTGGGAGAACATCCAGCAGGCGAAACCTAGACACTTGTAATTCTATGGATTCTTTTTCACATACATCCAATCCGTTTTCATGCAAGAAGAAACAGGTATTTGGTGCAAAGCAATCATGGCACAAGATGCACCACGTTGACAGCAAAAGTAGCAAAGAAAAGCTTAACAATTCACAACAAAGTCCTAACATAATGTCATCGTGCTTGACAGCTCTCAAAACAGCAAAATGTGTTCCTTTAACATTCAAACCTTACTGAATTTTCTGATTTCGCGAATTTAATCGCAGAATGTGTTTCGTGAAGGTAACTGCTTTGAAACACTATTAAAGCTATAAATACTGGATTGCCTGAAAAGCTCCATGAAATGAAGTTTAACCAAACACAAGCAAAGACTTCATGATTCTTAAGACCTGGACAAAGAACACTTGTGTGGGAGCCCTGTATAAGGGGACGCTACAGTTTGAAAGAATTGAACATGCATTTGTGCGTGTTTTCACGTACATGTTTCTTCATCCTTGAGATCTCATAGACTGAAAATTGCTTATTGTGCTGACCTATACAGTCTTACTGTGTCCTTACACTCTCTGCCCTTTCTAAGGAACTGGTGATTCTTACCTATTACTTTGAATGTAAACTACATGAGGAAGCTATTTTTATTTAATCCTGTCATCATACATCATCTACCATCGTAGGACTTCAGTGGTTTATTAAAATTTGCAGGTCTTGATAATATCAGCAATGGTCAGTGACAAAATTGGAGTTGAAGACAGTGATGTGAAGAAGGGAAAAGTCCGCATTGACATGGTCAGTACAACCTAAAACAAGAATGATCCTAGAAAACAGTAAAACACAGTGTGGAGAGTCACAGCATTTTGTATGAAAGGAAATGGAAACAGAAAAGAATTACTGAGAATTACATCACACAAGAACAAGATTATTATAGTTATTGGGAAACTGAGTTATTGTTTGAAAAAATCGTGATCAACTATGACAAAATTCATAAAAAAGTAATATAGTTTAAACATCAGAACATGTAAATGAAGATGAGGAAGAACATTAGACAGATGTCAAAGCACTTAAACATGGTACAACTTCCCGGTTCTCATTTGAAACACCATTTAAAATCAAAAAGTAAATAGCACTAAAATATTCCTTTAGCTATCAAATTTTAAGAATATTTCAAAAAGAGCTGAGTTTTTACTCTTTAAAGCAATGTTTCTGCAGGAACTGCTCTGATTTGGAATTAGATATTTAATCTCTCAGTGCTCCAGTGATGAAAGATGAATAGAGACCAAGGTCAAACTCTAGTTACCCTATCATATAAAATACTAGAAAAGAGAATTAATATATAGCTAAAAGCCAAGATGTAACACTGCTCTGATTTCCCTTCTATGGTTTAACATAATGCTTGTCTTATTTGCACCACACTGGGAGCAGAGCTGCTCAAGACCTAGCTTTGCTGTGGCATTACAGCTGCACGCTTATGTCTCAGGAAGAAGATAAAAATAAGTTCTATATCAAAGTCTCCAAGTGCAAAGAACTGTAAAATGCATTTAAAGAAATCAACTGCATATCTCAAAGTTTGAGAAATTACAATTTGCATTCTGCATTTCTCATGTAAATGTACACTAGGAGAAATAATTATAATAGTAATCCGTTTCAATGGAAATAAAGTACTGTAATATTTATAGTCTGTGCCAGAGTTATAATGACTGTGGGGCGAGAAGTGAAGTGTCTCAGCATGTTCCACATGTTTTTAACACTGTTTCTAAAGGCTCTGGAGGCTATTAAATTTAATGAACCCATCTGCTATGAAATAGAGGTCCAAACATAATCAGTTTTCTCAGTGCCATATAATACAGATGGCATTCCATGTTCCACATCCCCAGCAGGAAATTTTATGTTCCTCTTTAAGTGCAGGACTTTTGTTTTTGTTTTTGATGTTTTAAACATCTTTTTGATGTGTCGCATATAGCATTTTATAGTGTAAATACCATATACAGCGATACACATGAAAAGTGTTAATTCATTAAAATAAATATTGCTATTTCCTGACATTTTTTCTAGTGACGTTGACAACTCGCAATTAGCTCTCTGTAGTAATATTCTTTGCTTAATGCAATCACTGAAAATTGCCCTAATAGCATAAGTTCCAGCACTAGCAGTGGAGTAAAGCAAACATGTAATTTATCAAACGAAGTAGTTTACTTCCAAAGCTGAAAGGTACACGTATACATACGTACCTGTGCATAGGTGCTGTCTATGCTTATGCATGTCCTTGTTTGTATATGCTGTGTTTGCATGGAACAATGCACAAACCATTCTTATTTAAAGCATCCTTCTTCCCAATACATCATTATGGACTTGATTTTCCTTTGCACATCCCAATTTTCATTTCAGGAGTCTCAATTTGTGTGTTTTATTGGGACACACTGCACCATGACTCTTGTACTGGTTTGTGAGCAAGGGCTCTAAGCTCAAATTTAAGTGGCACAGCATTCCTTGCACTGATTAGCACCCTGCTGCCTAACATAAGTAAATCAGATGTGCATTTTCTAACAAAAAAGAACAACATCCATTGTTATTTTGAGCTGCATCTGAAAGATAATGAGATGTGCATTAATTCTATTCATTTGAGAGGTTTATTCATTTACTATCTTGAGCACTCATTATGTTTTGACAGTTGACACAGATCTGGGCTGAATTTGAAACAGTTAAAGTTGTTAACGGTAATTCATTGATTCTAGATCCAGCAGGAAAACAAACAGATTAGAACTGTTTAGGAGAAAACAAGAATACTTAATTATGGCAACTAGAAATTTTCGGCCACAGAACTCATAAAAGTCATGGCTCAAAGATTATTTTTTTTTATTGGACTGTCAATGAAGATTTGCACAGACAGTCCACTAATCATCAGCATAAAGGCATGTTGCACCTATCTATAAATATGTGCATAATCTTTTTTATTGTGTGTACAAGTAGCTGCATTGATCATCGCTGTTAATGTTTCAGGCATTGCCCCAGACCTATAAGATCCCAGTGCAAATACAGCAGACCAAAACTGCTGGACCAGATGGTCTGCAACTTCAATCTGCAATCATGCTCTTATAGAAGCTTCGAAAAACATGAAATGGTCAGATCTGTTATATTTTTCCAGGAGAATTAATCCAGACTGAAGCGCTGGTAAGAAGGCATTCCCTAGGCTACTTTCTACTTTTTCTCCCATACCAGAGTCTTCAAAAGACCACGGCAGATCTGTAGGAGACAAAGTAGAACTTGAAGAACCTTATTTTAAGAACAAACCTACCCTATGGAAGGCCTGATATCCCTGCATGGGATTTTCCTTCCCTAACCCAATTCACTCAAATGTCAAAGCAAGAAAAGGAAATTCTCATGGGAACCTCAGAGTCAGTCAGCGGTGATGACATTCTCTGATAAAGAGCTGTACATTGCTAGAGATTAAGAGATGCTGGCCACAAAGGGAGGGTTAGAGCATGTAACCAAGTCCAAAGTGGGATTGCGGAAAAAACAACACAGATTTGTAGTTTTTAAAGCATGTAAAAAAAAAAAATTACTGCTGATTAATGACATTTCCTGACATTCAGTTCTGCAGTGATTACCAATATTTACTTGCTGTAGACATACATGAGCATTCTGAATACTCTGATGCATTTTAATGCATAACAGTACTACAATCTAGAAGTTACTTTTGAAATAGAGGCCTGGGGAACCTTTTACTGTGATAAAAATGCTAATTACACCCACTTATTATAATAGCACAATTAACTTGTGCCACCAGAAGTATTTGAAGACATCTCTGGGAATAGAAGCTAGCGGAAACTGGGTACTATTTAATTTTTGTTACTTCATAAAAGGTCTTCTGTGCATTGAACACAAAGAAAACTGTGTGAATGCAAGAAACACTAAACAACATTTTTATACCTCACCAGAAACTCCTGGATGGAAAAAATGCCAGCATAATAGCTTTCAGTCTGTAGGACTTTCTGTTATATCTCTGTACATTATACACAGGACTTCAGGTATGCAGCTTCCCTTGCTTTTCTGGAATTGGCTCAGAATTCATCCTTTGACAAAGAACTGTATCTCAGAATCTAAATTTCCACACATTTGGATTTTGATGTGACAGCTATCTGAGAAGTGGGAGCTTCCTATACTTCCTACTGAATTTTTGCAAAGAACTTGAACCAGAGTAAAAAGTATGCCTACATAGTACTTTTTTTTTTTAAGGATGAAGATGAATAAATTGAAATTGTTTCATCATATATGTAATAACGTAATTGTAGCATCCACCATAAGCATTTTAGAAATACTTAGTCTAGGATTTCGCTCAGTGGAGCTACCTCAATTTACTGTCCCCATAAAGGGAAATAAGGTTCTTGGACAGGTTGCCTTAGGAGCATAGTATCGGCCTCTCGGTCAGAAAAATATTTCAAAAAAAACCCCTGCTTCAAAAAAAAAAAAAAAAAAAGAAAAGAGGGTAATAATTTATTTTATTGTTTTTAACAGCAATTGTAGAATTGCACTAAAATCCATAATTTAATGCATGTCTACAAGAAGGTGGGGATAATGCGAATGAAGAATCACCATATAATACTTTAACACTGAAGAAAGGTATAAAGAGTAAAAACCACTCACCATTGACATTATGATGAATCATGACCTGTAATAACTCTGAATGCTTTTTTTTTTTAACGAACTCTTAAATTCTGAAGCACCACCAGACAGTCATCTCAAAACATTAAATGAAACAATAATTTGCTCTTTTTATGCAAAGGAATCCTCCAATTGGAAACTGAACAGAGCTAACATGGTAATGTATGCCTGAATCTGCTCTCAGCTTGAAACTAATAGCCTGAAGGAGATGAACTCAGTTGTGCATTAGATCCAGAGAATATATTCAGGTACACTTATGAGAAACAAATTTCACCAGGAAGAGTTAACAAAGGTCCAAGTAGGTCAAATTATACGCCCCAATAAACAAATTCTCAATCACAAGCTTTTAAACAGCTTGTGGGAACTCAGGGGCCAGTCCAGTCTTTTTTCTTTATTTCCTGCAGCAAAAAGTAATGTTTCTCCACATTCCAGATGTTACCATAAGAATGAGTTAAGGGCTCCTGTGCTTTATAGATGATTACCCTTAATCCCAAAAGACTACCTCTATACATTACTTGACTATTCTGACGACCAGGCAAGTTTCCGTTTCCCCCCAATATATTCACTTGTATTGACTTGCTATAGACACACATACACTTAAAAGAAGTCATTGACCATTTTTGAATTGTTCCCTCCCTCCCTCCCTGAAATACTTTCATACTTCTAGAATTCTTTTCTACTCAGGGAAGAGTACCTTTGAAAGCTTTCAATTAGAAATCCTACTCTGTTTTTAAGCACCCATTAAAGAATTTTATTTTCTGAAGCATTACATACTTGTAGGCCTCAGTGATGTTGAAGCAGTGATATCAGATCCAAATGGGAGCTACTTTTGAGGCAAAAGAGTTATGTTGAGACTGGTCTGTTGGAGTGCTGTCCAGACCTTACTGTCTAGGGCTCACTACACGCATGTCCCAGCTGCAGCCATCCAAGCCAGCCCTTACAGCGCCTCTAGGCTATACAGCTGAACATGAACATGTAGCAAGACAACCTCGTCTCCTATTAGACTCCACAATCAAGAATCATCTGCCTGTCCCCCTCACTCTTGACAGCCCAAACACCCTTTCCCATAGAATTGCACAGATCCAACAAAGCTTAATCACTTCTAGTGCATATCAAACTGCTGACTAGAGAAGTACAAATGGAAGAGAGACCAAACCTAGGGAAAGGTGTGGAATTTGGGGTCAGAAGACTAGATGCTGGCTGGCATATTATCACATATGTTAATCCCAACATTTTAGCCTAAAGTTATTGGCAACAATTAAGCTACTAGCCTATTACAAGTCTAGCACTCCAACCATTGCGAAGCTGACTTTAGAAATAACCCAAGATAAGCCTGTAGAAACTATTTCTCAAGTGAATGACTAAACCAAGTACAATGAGGAATCAGCCCAGTTCTCCACAAACCTAAATTCAAATGATTTCAGAAATCTGTTAAGTTTCTCTGAGAGTCAGTGACACCTCTTAAGATTACATCACTCCTATGTCAAAAGGCCTTATTTTGGAAAGAAATGAGGGTTTGAGTCACTGATGATAATGTCTCCAACACAAAATCCTGGGTTTAAGGGAAGAAACAAAGAATTTTCTGGTGGAGGGTAACTAAAGCTGACCCTAGGAGCTAGCTGGTTACCACTTCAAAAAGGCAGGAAACACTGGGGAGAGATCAAAGTCTACTGGCAGAAAAAAAGGAAGCCAGTTCAGCTGCCTGTGAAGCACGGAGTCACCCAGAAAGGCCTAGTATCAGTTGCTTTATAATCCTTTCAGCTATCAGAGGTGTGATCCTGACAGTGTCAAAGGCAACACAGACCTGACATACATACAGGTTCCTCCATGTTACGTTTTCTGCATTTGATATCTTGCCAGGGATTTCCAGTTCTATAAATGCCATACTTTTTTCTAACAGTGAGTGTCAAAGCTAGGCTGAAGAGGCAGCTGTACGAACATTTTGCAGACATCCTCTTACAGGAAAGGTGAACAGACGCAGGAATTAGATGCCTCTTTTTAGTAGCAAAATTCTTCTGGGAATATTCCTAAATGGTATCAAACACTTAAATGACCCTAACTCTGGCTTTCACAGATGACTTTGTCCTGGACAAATACTGGATGAGAACAGTCTGGGCCATCAGGGGAAATGCTTTGTATCTTAAGACTATTCCTGTTCAGCTTCTTTCTGTCTGGATCCTAGTATGTTCCAGCCTAATGTTGCTCACTCAGAAGCAGCACAGCTGGACAATTAGCTCTGATACTTGGTAAGAAGGGGATGGGGAAGTATACTCCATGCCATTCGGGCACAGTGACACTGATTACAACCGTGCATATACAGCCCTGAGAATCTATCCATGGCTGCTGAGACATAGCTGGATGATAAGAACATTTAAGCTGCCTCGAAACACCCTATTATTTCTAACCTGGCAAGGTCCAAGCAGCAGCCACGGAAAAGCAGGGACACAAATTGTCTGTGAAAATCAACAAGTTATGGGATTGAGAAGATTATTTAGATGACATTTCCAATGCCAAGACACCAGTGATCGGCAGTGAGTTTGCCTCTGAAAATAGCACTCGAGCAGCTTTAGTTAAGGCAGAAGCACATCTGGTTTGTTACAAGGTTCCTTTCATTGCTGTTTCCAGACTTTTGTATGTGAATACCCTAATTTATCCTGTTCCTTTGTCTATGAGTTTTTTTTGAGGGGAGGAGGAGGGAGGAGGGAGAAGAAAGGTAGTTTGCAACTAAGCAGGCCACGGTATTCTATTTTTAAATCTTTTCTTATAGCACCCAGCCCATTAGGGTCCTGAGCGGAGTTTTCAGACACTTAAAAATTATATGTGTGCCTATGAGTATGCATATGAGTGCATGTGTACATATATGTGTATATATACACGTGTGTGTATAGTGACATTAATTAGCCTTAGTCAAGAGAGTGAGAAGAGAAAGAGAAGAACCTGGAAGTATTTTAATTTTTATTGCAGAACAGCAGCTTTTGTCTGGATTTAAACAGTCCCTTTATTCAAAAATGTAGCAGCTCCATTGCTTTTTATGTTCCTGTTTTCTCAAGATTCCTTCTCTATGCTCCCTCTAGTGTTCTTAAAATCACTTGCATTTACTTACCCCCTTGCTGTATTCACGTAATATTTCACACATTAAGTTGTTCATTTTCCTTAGTCTTTCCATAACCTACGAGAGAATCCCTGAAAGTTACACTAACTTTTCTGAATATTTTACTCCCTGCAGTGATCAAAGAAATACAGATTAACAGATGAAAGAGATAGCAAAGTATAAAATTAATTCCGAAACAGCATTTTGTACTTTTATTGGTAGGTTAAGGGGAGGACTTGGTGTTGAGAAAGAAGGAAGATTTTTTTTGCAACACTTTCCATGCAAGATTCATAGGCAAAGGACAAGGAGGAGAGCTGCACTGAAACACCACTTACACGGCTCTCTTCCTGCTACTCTCTCTAGCAAATACACAAACTCCCTTCAACACACTGATTACTTCAAGCATATAAAAGCAAGAAGTGAATAATAACTAGATTTTCCTAATTATCTCCCCATTTCATGGGATGCCCAGAAGAGACTGCAATAACAGGTAGTTTCTGTTCGTCTCGTCCTTATGTTTCAATAAAAGAAAGAATGAAGGGGAGACTGGATTAATATGTTCTTTTAAAGAAAAGGAAACAGAGATAAGTAAATTCCCTCCAAAGCAACATTTCCAAGCAACTTTTTGTTTTTCCTCCATAATTGCAGTTTTAGTATTCATTTTACACTACTGTACACTCGGCCACAACTGAAGAACAGAAAAGACCTAAGCAATTGTGAAAATGAAGCAAAACTCTGTTCCCAGGGTGGGGTTTTTTATAGTGATTTAAAACTAAACCTTCTAGAAATACTACAGACTCAAAACAAAACCAAAAAAAAAACCCAAATATCAGAATGAACTGATGAGATTCTCTTACCTTACCCCATCTTCACAAAAGTAAAATTTTAAAACAAAAAGAAAGCAAGCTTTGCCAGTAGTCATCTGTGATCTTCTATTCACTCTATTAAATACTTAGCATTACTTGTCATAGATGACAGGTATTTGCTACAAATTCTTGTTCTATGGATAATATACAAACCAAATATTTTAACTGAATCAAAAGAAACAAGACATCACAGTTGTCCCCTAGATGTTGACCCACCTTTATATACTAAAAATATTGATTGTTGTCAGTCTATGCTTTTATACTGACATATCCACTGACATGTTTTAAAACATAGAAAAATGGTTACTCTAATCAATTTCTGTTCAATGTCCATTTTTTGATTAATAAAAGAAATGTACATTTGGAGGTCATAAATTTTAAAATTCTGTTACTCATGTTTTCTTCATTATTTTCTGTGTAATTTACAACATATAAATATCTGCTAAAGTTCAGTAATCTTGAAATACTTACTTGTAACAAAGATATCAAGTCTTGATTCTTACACTGAATTGGCCCATTCCAACAACAGAAATCAGATGCACAACTCATGTTTCTACCACAACAGTTTTGCTCCTAACTCCTCATTATATGCAGTAAGCCTATATTAAATGCTTTATCATGCAGACTTACGGTGCTGTCAATATATGCTTCAGTCCATACTACATCATGCTCTTGGTCAATAACCTTTGGTCGGCTAAGAACATGGAGGTATTCCATAACATTCTCTTGAACATCAGCTAAGGTAGAGATCTGAGTAAAAAATCCTGTGAAAACACACAATTCCAAGTTATAAAGCAGACAGAACAAATTAAGGAAGATTGCAACAAGGAGTATGATGTGGTTTATGGTTTTTTCATGTTTTCTGCTTGTTTATTTCCAAAGAAGAAATGCAAAAAAGGAACATTTCATAAGAAGCAGTCTCAAACAGTAACAATTGGTGAAAAGAAAATTGGTGTGAGAAACTTTTGGCCAATCTTGAAGGACTGGGTTCCCAATATTGCTATGAACTACTGTGCTCCATGTCCTAAACTCCCTTTTTCTAGAAAAACTTTTGTTGTTTAATGTTAAGTAGTTGGGTGTTGATTTTTTTTTTTTTTTTAAAATGCGTGCTTTAAAAGTTAGAACTGGTACTAACTTTGTCCAACAATGTCTCATCCAGTTTGTCCAGTTTCAAGAAACATTAGAGATTAGAACTACAGTAACAAAAGAGTAGTTGCACATGCTCTAAAATGCTTATCCTTACAGAATGTGACTAAACACCAGGTAATACCAATATGTTATTTACAAATGGCAGATCATAGAAAATGTAGACTACAACTAGAATTGCTTGGCTTAGTGATCACAGCTTTGTTAATCCTTTAAAACGTCTCCTACAACCTGACAGCATTGAGAACAGCAGAGGCCACAGCTATTTGAGCTGTCACCACTTCCTTTTCAGTGCTTCGATGTCAAGTATCTTCATGCATCACAAACTTGGCATCTGGAGCCCACATCATGCAAGGGTGATGAAGGACTGACAAATTTCATGGCTATAGTTTCATCAGGCCTTATTTAAATGCATCACTTCCCCTCCGTATACCTTCCTTTTCTTTAATGAGAAAAGACCAATATGGAATTTTCAAAGAGGCCTTGCTACAATTTTATTCTTTTGACAAGATCACAACTTCTGTGGAGTCAGAATATTAAGCTTCAGCAGAAAACATGGCAGCCGCGAAGAACTTTTGAGCTGTAGATGGGCAATTTTGGTAAGATTGCAAGGGTGCTCTGTAGTCTGAATGTTAGAACTTTCTGATTCAATACACCTGCTAAAAATTCATGCAATACAAAATTGATGTTTTTACAGACATACATTTCACCTATGTATGAATTAAGACACAGTGTAAGAACAGACTTTATAGCAGAGATCGATGAACTGAGTTGTATTAGTAGCTTAATGCTTATTTTCAAATAAAGCAGAGGTGGAAGGGTTTTTTTTGCAAAACTAATTTTATTATACTACGATCTCAAATATTCCTAGTGTAGTATTCATACTGTTCAAATATTCAATACTCTGCTTAAGAAATTTTATTTATTTGAATATTTTTTCCCCTATTAAGTCCGGTATTGAATGAGAATGTTAACTGACTACTACATATGTTGTCAAGGTTTAACTCTTGCTTCAAAACAGGACTATTTTTTGTTTAAGTTTCTGAAAACTTTTTCAGCCATAGAGTAAAATGATTGAGATAAGTTTAATTAGGAAATCTGTACTTGAGAAAGTGGAATTCTATGTATATGGTGGAAAAAAAAAGAAAATTACAATGTACTTTCAGGAATTATTTGGTTAGAACACTTATGGGGAAAAGCAATGTATGCATTAGTCTTTCAGAAACGCTGCCCACTCCATTTTTGGGACTGCTGTGTCTCCCAAGTCAAAGTATGGGTTTCTCCATCCTGTGAGTAACAAGGGACACCTCACTGTCTGGTCCTTTCAGTTTGGTGTAAATATCGATACCTAGTCAAAATATGATTATTTGCTAATATGAGCCATTCACACAGAGAAGCTCATAAACGATATATATACATGCACATATGTATACACACTGTGGTTTATAATGCTTTTAATCAAGGATTCAAAATACTTCAGAACTGTGTAGATCCCTCATTTTACAGGTGATGACCTACATTTTCCTAAAGCAGTTCACAGTGCCTGAATTTCGGTATGTCTCATTTCAGAAAGCTTAAAGGAGAACCAATGTTCAGAAGCTATATTCAGCACTGTTCACACGTTTCAAGTTATCTATCTCAGAAGCACAGGCCACTCAGAAATTTAGAAAAATTAAACAGAAGCACAAATAAACTAATCAGCCTTTTGCCTCTCTTCCTCCATTTCAGACTAGTGCATAATAGCTCTAAGTGAGGTCTATGACACTAAAAGGAAAGAGGACAAAAACTCTGCTCATTTCTCTGTAGGAAGCTTAAAGCAGGGGACCTCCACGTATATTCATCTCTCCTTTCACCAAACACATAGTTTCAGTTGTCCCCACGGACAAATTTTTCGTTGTCCTTAAAGAGCAGACTTAGTCACTGTTTTGTTTCGGTGTTTTCTATACAATCTTACATCACCATTCCAATCCTATTTGCTGTGTTGAGCTCATGTACTTTTCAGTTCATGTTATGCCAGTACTTGCGCATACAACAACTTTCGCACTTAAAACAGTGTGAAAAATTACAGTTGGAGAAGAGATCTGCTCGCACTGAGTAGTGCACAGCGGCCAACAGCACAACACCTGCACTTAAACATTCAATATATATATAAGCATATAAAATTATGCCTGAAAAGTCAGAGGAGATTAACTACTTGAAAAAACTTTTATTGTATCTGAGGTGATAGAAAGGTCTTCTTTAATCAAGCAGTATTTTCTTACCCACACAGGTTGAAATCACAATTAATTAACACTTTTTAATGTCCTACTTCATTAAAATCAAAACCTTAAAGGCATTGAAAGACTCATTTAAGAAGCTCCCGGATGCCTATGCCTGGAAAATTCTTTAATCACAGCCTATAAATTGTCTTTGAGATAAAGAATACCTTGCTGTAAAATGAGCAAGCATTCTGATTGCCTCCTGAAATCTTTTTATGTCAGTTTTTCAAGTAAAAAAATTTAGCTAGACTACAAAAAAAAAAAAAAAAGAAAGAGACAAACAGAACCCAATTTGAAATACTTCAGTGTTGTGCCATACAGGTTTACACACGTTATAAGACACTGATAATGCTGATTTTTTTTTCTTTTCTTCTTTTCCTTCATTTAGAAGGGATCCATTTGGACAAGGTACAGCGAACATGAGCAGACACCCACGCGAGCACTTACTTATAACTATTTTTCATATGGATGTGTATGACGCTAGGTATTTCTCTTTGTAGTATTTCTGAGAATGCATGGTGTCACATCACAACTTACACAGAACTCTCCAGGCAGCACGTATTTCTTGTTGTCCTACTTGCAAACCATATATCTAAACTGCACAATAGAGAAAACAGTTTTTAGCCTAATTTCCTAAGACTAAAAGAGATAACAATTAAGTCTGAATCAATTTCATATAAACTTAGCAAAGAAATAAAGGTCTCAGACAAGTGAAAATTTGTGTCTGCCCTGAGACTGAAAGAAGTGACATTCAGCATCCTGTTTGGAAACAACCAGATGGGAAATCAGTACATGTATCCTGGCATGTGTGTAGTTGCAGGTTAGCCATGCACTGCTCCTTGCCCAATGAGTACGACAGCTAAAGAAGTCAAGGTTAGCAAGTGGAAGAAAAAATGTGCTGCTAAAAAATCCTATTTTTTTTATTCATATCTGTGTTTCACAGATTTATTCATATATCAGGCTGCAATGGATGAAAACTTGAAATAAAGAGTGCTAGAGACTTTATTCCTTTTAATCAGGTTGCTTCAAATAACTGAGTTTGGGGAAATGTAAAAATTTCTGCTAAAGATAAGTAAAAGACAAGACTTAGATGAAGACGGTGTTGTAAGACACAACACTATGGATTCTCTCTAGGTTTTTTAGAATGTGATCTCAGGGGTGGGTTTCATTTGTAATTTTTGGGAAGAGTTCCTTTCTTGCATTGAAGATTTTTTCTGTTTAATCTTATAAATATCTTTTTTTAAAGCTCACATTCGAAAAATCTACAATGATTTTAGTTTTCATAATCCATGTAAAATGAACAATTACCTATCTTCTGTGAATTTATGGTTCATCTATTTACTTTGTTTCTACAAAAAGTTCATTTTCACTGTATATTTAGACTTTTTGATGATTCATGTGTCTGTAGCTATGTGTAACAAATGCCAAAACTCACAAGAATTAGCTTCCTACACTGCTAAATTTAACTCTCTTACCTAGACATCAGAGGTACCCCATGGATTTAAAAACCTTACTCTTCCTATAGCAAGGTTTAATCATCAGATAAAGACATGCTCTGAAGTTCTTGAGCACAGCTGCTGAGGCCATGTAAGCAATAGCAGCAAACGCGTGCTTAAATTTTAGCATTCTAACACCGGTTTCTCAGCTCCCTGGTGTGTGAATTATGCCACCTTAGAGCCCCTTACAGTCAGCGCTACCTTTTTTTTCCTCCCCAGCAGGAAAAAAAATCATGAAGGAAATGGGTAAGATTTGCTAATGACAAGCGTGAGATATATATAATAATGTGGTTAAAGACAGACACTTACAGTCTGCAAGTGGGCTGCCTTTCCATATTACACAGACCCTGCAATGGTTTTGGATGGCTTGTCTTCCACTAAAATATCCACCATCAGACTCGTAACTTTTCAAAATGCCTCAAATGGATTTTTACATGGTGCGCAGTACTTTTCTGGACACTGTGCAAAATAGATGCAATATCCATGCAACTAATAAAATAACAGAATTTAAAAATCCTCTTTGGGTAGTAACTAAGGAGGGAATTCATTGCTTCACTGCAGCTGTAAAACTCCCATGGAGGATCCCCCCCAGCCCCCCACCTAAGAGGCCTCTCAAGCAGGTGAACAGTATCTGTAACTGGCTGCCTGCCACCCCCCCCAAGAGCCCACAGCCCACGAGGTGCTGGGGTCATGCTAATAATGGGAATGGATGTGACTGGGGCTTCCTGTATGCAACTCTCCTCTGCTGATACAATAGTCTATAAACTGCTACAGCTGGGGCACAGTTTGCCTCAGGGCTGATCTGTCCTCTGCTGGCAGCTAGAGAGGAGAGCCGCGCTCAGACCTCGGATATGCAAAGCATTTTTCTCCCCCTGGCTTTCTCAGCCGCCGCTCCTTTGCACTGATGAAGCCTCTCCTTTGTCCATTTTGCAATATGCCAACCACAGCGACGATCCACAATAAAAATTTGAAAAAATAATAATAACTAAAACAGACCCTGACAAATTACTAATGCAATCAAGAATTTTACTGAAAAAAAATACGTTTAATCCTGGTTGTTTTGTTAATAACACATTAACCCCCATTTTTCTCTTTACAGCTTCCTGCTGGAAGTGAGTGCTGAGGGAAAGGTAATGCCTGCTCACTTTAAGATCTGGCAGATGCATGCTAAGCACTAGAAACTTTTACCTTTGTTCACTTCAGGATCTTACTAAATCTTTATTCTTCTCCTTTATGTGCACTTGCTTATCCTACAGAAGAGTAAATCACTGCAAATTTCACAAACTGCGCTAGAGGGATTTTGGGTTCTTGAATGTTTTAATGTATTTAAAATGGTTTGACGTTTTGCTTCATTAAGCTAACTCCCTCTAGATATGCCCCACTTATTCATGAAAATGTAACAGAAAAACATGCTTGGGTTTTTCAAGGTTTCACCATCACAACCTACAGGCTAAAGAAGTTTTGCAAGGTGGTATGAATTTCCCCTGTGACCCATTTTGAAGGAAAGGACTGCTGTCCACAGTCCAGTCAGCTGGAAACCCTGCAAACAGCCTTCATCTATGTTGTGCTTCCAAGTGGAAAATCACTGCAAGGAAAATTGATTTTAGGGTCATTGACCTTCAGTGACAACAACATACTTTGGCCCACCCATGCAAGTAGTAAACTGCAGTCCAGCCACCATTCAGCCAATCTTTAGACCGGCTTTACTACACTCCTCCTCTGTTGTGCTGTAATCCTTCATTTCACTAAAAGAAAATGGATGAGCTGTAGCTGAAAACTGTAAGAAAAAAAGATCTAAATTCAAACTGTCTGACATAATGACATATGCTGTTTCCAATTGTGATTTTCAAAGCTCTAAAGAAGTATTTAATTACTGATTAGAGGTCGAAGATTTTTGCATTTTAAGCTATCAGAGAGCAGGTATTGTAACTATTAAATTGAGAGAAAAAAATATAGAAGAAACAGTCATTAAACTGTTTAGTTGATTCATATGAGTAAGATTCTGACTCAAAGCAACACGGCTCTGAAAAGAACAAAGTAGTCCTGACGAATGACAAAGGTGACCACTTTTCTCCCTCTGGGAATAAGGAAGACGTGGACCAGATGATCTGCTAAAGCAGCCTCCATTGTCTGGTCCTAATTTCTGAGTTGCTGTACTTAGATCTTTATGAATCTGTAGAGCTGGGCTAAAAAGCTAAAAGATTTCGTTGATTAAATTGTCTTCAAAAAGATGCTTCAAAGGATTCTTATACTATTATTTAAACTAAATTATGGTGTAATATTAGCTGATTAAGACAAGACTTCAAACTGAGTAATTTCCATCAGCTGGACATAACAGTAGTTAAAGAAATAATGACTAAATGGATAGCACCTGATGCAATTCATCATAATGTAATGTGGCACAAAGGAAAAAAGAACTTTTTTCTTCAAGAGAAAGAAAAAGGAAAACCTGAAGATTAATTGGGGTTTTTGGTTTGTTTTTTTTTCCCCCGAATTATTTTTACTTATATTAGTCAATACTTTTACTGTAGCATCTCAGCATCTTACATGTTTTAAAGCTCCCTCCTTAAAGAATATAAAACTGTTTCTTTAATTACACTGCCAGTTCCTCAAGGGACAGGATGGACAGGATATCTGGTGTTTTAGGTACCGTGCCTAACTCAACAGGACTTGCACCCAATGTTCTTAGGAACCACACTAACTCTAACTGAGTAATAACAGCTATAATAGAACAATTGCTTTGAAATTAACTTTGTTCTCTGAACAAGAATTTAAGATCACATAGTTTCAAAGCTTCATACATATTTTAAGAAAAAAAGATATTTCAAATTAGTTTTTTTTTTGCTTTTTAAATCGTATGTTACAAAATAAATAAGTCTTTTCCTTTCCTGGAAAAAAAAAAAAAACATCCTCTCTGATTAGTTGTCAATGACACCATATCTGTAGAAGGGTCAGATATGCACGAAGGGTAGGTAATAGGGTTTTGAAAACAAGGCTTTCACAGGTTGAAGGTTAACAAACCTTTGTTAGCACAGGCCATCCACTTCAGGTTATCAGCAAAAGCAGCTTCTCTTCCAATCAGATAGGTAAAAATACGAACCTGAAAGTATAATGCAGAGACCAAGTCAATTAATTCTGCATTTAAAACTTATACCATCGAACTTCAGATACAGGTAGATGTGTAATTCATATGGATAGACCATTTTTAAGAAAGCATTACAGGTTAAATGGCACAGTAGGTTAAAAAAAAAATTTTGCCAGTAATGTCTTCATGGCAAAATGTGCTTTTTGTTCTGTGTAACAGAATGGCACATCTCTTGGGATGTTTTTAATATCTGACATTTAACTAAAGTTATGCTTGAAGTGTAAGTGAGAATAAACTAAAACCACTGAGGTACAAGGCAAAATGCATGTTTCGGACAAATCTGCTCTGCACTTACGAATTCAGAAAATTGCCATATGGTGAGGAGGAAGAGGCACTTAATTAGCAAATACTTCTGTAGATAAAGGATCTGAAACACCAGACAAGCAAATTACCCTCAGTTGTCAAGGATCATATGACACAGTATCTCTGTCAACTTAGAGACAGGTACCCACAGGTGGCACTTGTGCTATCAAGTGATAAACTACAGAATCATGTGCAGGGTCACCACATTTCCCAGACAGAAATATCTGCGCAAAATCTGTGCAGCTGCTCTATGCACACGCGTGCACGCAGACATACACACAGAGACACAGTCCAGAAATCCTAGAAAATTGCCTCTTTACTTAAAATTCCACCCAGATAAAATTTCTTGGCAGAGAAGATGGGCATATTTTGGAAACTCTGGATGCAGTATAGGCCTTGATAGATGCTAAATGATAACACTTGTTTTTCTGGATTCCACAGTTCCATATTATAATACTTATATCCAAAACTGCGTTTTTGAACAGCTTCAGACAGCTGCCATTTAGAAAGCAAATGAAAATTTCCAGTGAAAGATTTCTGTCTTTACTGTGCTGTTTTCTCAGTTCGTTCTTATCAAATGGAGATAGGTTTGGGGTTGTGTTATTTTACAAGCCTTGAAAACAGTTGCAAATTTGTCCTCACCGTAGTCCTATGACAGCATTTTCTCATACCTTCTGCTCTCAACCCTTATTCTACACATGGGAAACTACAGCAAAGATAATTGAGTGGGTTTTAGCTAGATAAACAGGGAATGGGAAAAGCACATGCTGTCCAGAGCTTTCTCTGCCTCACTAGTACAAGTTTGACTGGCACTCACAGCCCCTCTGTTCAGGTTTGGTCTGTAACCCCACCCGCGTGCGTGCTGAGCAAAGAAATCACTGTCCTGGGTCCTAGCATGTTCCATCTAGAAATCTCACACAATTCCATACCTCCTTCATCTGATATAGCTGGCTGAGATGGAGCAGAGTGAGCCTTACTTGATCCGACTAAGCTCCCAACAAGAGAATTGGGAATAGCACCTGACAGCTACAGCTAAAGCAAATATTCTGCCCACCGTAGCCTTTGCCACGCTGAGGCTTATATCTCTCATTCCATATGCCTGAACTTTCACAACCAATTTCCCATTCCATAATGATTTGTCTAGGTGAAAGAGACCAAGTGCCTACTGGGCCATATCAGCAAGACAAATAACAAGGTGATTATTTCCCTCATTCCCTTGTAAGACCACACCTGAAGTACAGAGCTCAGTTTTGGATTCCCCCATACAAGACAGACACTGACATACTGGAGAAGACAGACTCTTCTTGAAGGCCTCTAAGGGGACAACACAGCAAGCGACAAAAGTCAAAAGAAGGTTCTAAACAAATCTGATCTGACATAAGAAAAAACATTTTTATCATGAGGGTGATAAAACATTAGAAAACATTACCCAGAGATGCTGCAGAACCTGCCTCCTGGGAGATATTAAAAATCTGACTAGACAAGTTCCTGAGCAGCCTCATCTAACTTCACCTGCTCTGAGCAAGGGGGTTGGACAAGGTAATCTTCAGAAGTCCCTTCCAATCTAAATGATTCTACGAAATTAGCAATATTTTACACAAGAGATTCAAAAAGTCACTGATTTTCTGATAACTTGTTCTCCATTTTGTGTATTTTGAAGATAAAAGAAATAGATTAAGTTAGGACTGGAAATTGACAGTTTTAGCTGCGAACATGGTGCTATCATTATGTATAAGAAAGAAAATTATGAACTCCATATTGTAACACTAAAAATTGTAAATAAACCTCACATCAGATCCTTTTCTCTTTTTATCAGTATACTTAATAGAATTATCATTATCGAAACTTTTTACAGAAACTGTTATGATTATTAAAAAACTATAAAAAATACACTACAGAACATTTTATTTAAAGGCTAGTTGGATCTCACATTTACAAAGAGACGTGCTTAAATTACACAGAAAGAAATGTCATTATGTGAGAAATTTAGAAGATCTCTGATTTAATTAATTTGCAATTAATGAAAAAATCATAGAATGAAATTCATTATAGCTTTTTTAATTAGCACTTTTTTCTCACTCACAGTAAGACAAATTATTTGTAAAATATATCAACTCCATATTAAGTTGCCATAGATTTTTTTTCCCGGAAGAAGTTTTAAACTGCCTTTGAAAGTTCCCTTCTTTAATGTCAGCTGTGATACTATATTGCCTCACTGCCTTTTTGCCCATTTTCTTAATGGCCACATCCTGTTTCTAGGCAAACATAGTGTTTTGCATTATCATCATGCCTGGAGATCAGATTTCAATCACAAAACTTTTCCCAGTCTTTCAAACAGAAAACGTACATAGAACTCAATCATGATTTATATCGTTTAAAAAGTATACACACTGATTGTGTAGGGTTGTTAATTAGTTTGACTCAAACAGTATGCATAACCCTACTGTAAGACTCTGAAGAATGCAGCACTAAACAAAAGAACGGTACTTTTTTGCTTTGCTGATGGCTACCAAAAGCATTAACAAAGAAAATCTTTATTCTCTAAACACACGTGGAAGGGCAGAGTGAGATTTATATGATCAAAATACAGCATAAATCACTCACAGTTTATCTTCCTGAAAATGATGCTCAAATGTAGCCTGTGATGAGACTGAATACATCTGAGATTTATATTTAATGATCTGCTTTAATCTATAAAGACGCAAACTACATTGTGTTCCTAATAAAAGGAGACCAGCCTTATCTAAAAGGATGAGCCATAAGCATGATAATAGGCCTAGGCAGCAAACAAAACTGCATTAAACCTACAAAAAACTAAAATTTCAACAAATCGGTATCATAGATCATCAAGAGAAATGGGCTTCCTCCGTGATACTGTTGCAAGGATTTTAATTACTTTTTTCTGAGTACATTTTATGCACACAGGTTACTTGGTATCTGCAGTTTCGCTAGAAACATATTTTAAGCATCATAAAAATACTGCTAATTCTTTGGCATTACTTGAAAAAATAAAAATAAAAGCTATATAGAGCTAACACTGAACATGAGTGATCAGTTTATTAAATGCTGCTTTTCTTCCCTATCCCAACAAGTTGTGTTTTTTTCTCTGTGCACTTTTCACTGTGCATGTTTACCAGTGCAAACATGATGTATACAATCTTTTATAAAATGAAACATAAGGTAAACTATAATTTTAGAGTACCATTTTTACACTGCTCATTGCTTAATAGAATGACTTATTATTCACAGTAGCTTGATAGGAATATAGCAATGTAAGGTCACAGGAAGGTATTTTAGTTAAACATAATGATATATTGAAGTTTTTCTTTTACATTGACTTTAAAGATACATTAATAGGCTTTATGAATATTCAAAATAGTGAGAAAAATCCTCAAAATCAGCTCTGCTGTCAAACAATTATGATTACAGCTCTACTTGTAAAAGTTTAATTTGTTCAGCTCATTGAACCCACCAGTGTAAACTTAATTCACTGTAAACTTGCAGTGGGAAACACTCAGGAGTGTCTAAACATTCACCGCAGAAGCAATTTTACAAAACAAATGCTTGCCATATTATTATCTGCTTTCAGAGATCACAGAAATCACTTAGCTAATACATGATTAGAATTGAAACTTGCCTGAATAAGTCTACATTCTAAATCTCATTTTTCAACAGCAACTTCAATCTACATACCTCTTTTGTACTAGTTTTACTCTTCTGGATAGGTATTTTATGTAATAATTCTAGATGTGGTGGTACCATCAACGGTACAATACCAATAAACAGGGACAAAGTTACTGTGGTCATATACCTGTCTTCTGTATCTACATAAAAAGATAACTAAGTCAGTATTATAGAAGTGTCACATCAGTTTAGCAGGATAAGTTCAAATTGCTTCAACTTCTGCATGTGGACAGGACCTAAGCAGTGATGGGCTATGTATGCTGCAAAACAGGACACACTGCATCATAGTTACCACTGAAATTGTCATTGTAAATTGACTAGATGTTGGGTACCAGATTTAATATCCATCCATATTCTCAGATACCATGTAAGATAAATGTTGTTAGGTAAAAATAGTAACCACCAAATTTTCTTCTTTGTACATGTGAAGTAACTGAATGGAAAGTGTCAGAGCAGTTCTGCTCTGCAAAATGATTGCATGAAATGTCTATTTTATAAATATATATAGTACCAAGGCATATGATTGAAATCTTTATAAATTATAATAGATGAGGAAGTATCAAGTGTGTCTCATTCTGTGGTTTGTATTGGACCCTAAAGAAAATAACACAATAGAAACTATGAGCTTTAAGAAGTAGACACACTACATATGTACATATACACCTATAACAGTATCGTATGGTACAACACTTACTGTTAGGACACTAAAAATTCTTTTGAATCCATATGAAGAGAACATTTTAATCAAGGCAGACTGAATAAATTCAAAGTTGTTATGGGCCATTCCCAGAAGATCCAGTAACAACATTTACACAGTCTACATACGCTCTGGCTAACTGAGCATAGGGCAAATGAGAAAAACACCTTCCAATATCCAAGTGCTGTGACTGAATCAAGAGACCATTTTCGTCTGAGAAGGAATCTGCATCAGAGTGTATAAGTACCTCTCTGGCAAAAAAACATATGACAGAAAGAGAACCCTTCAGTTCTGGATAATTTTGAAAGCTTTGTAAGATATTTGAGAGGAATACGTGAATCAAAATATTTTCAATGTCTGACCTGTAAAATGTGATATCAACCATATAAGACTTAACATGAACTGTTAGATGTGGAGAAAGGAAATATTCTCAGGCAGAAGCACGAGTTTTGAATTGTTATATCCTATCTACAAAACTGAAAATTGTAGATGTTAGCATATTCACTGAATGCAAAGCAAAGCTTACTCTGCAGACCAAAAACTTTAATCTTTGAAACTAAATTTGCTATTCCTGCACAGTATGTAGTCCCTACAGATGTGCCACAGACAACTAATTTTTTAAGCCAATGTTCACAGCAAATGGAGTAAGAGCTCCACAGTAACATTAGAGAATCTGAAAGGACAGTGGAACTAGAATCTTTAATAGAGCTTGTAACTTTCTCACTTCATATTTTTCTATATTTTTCTAAAGCAGGTGTTGAATAGCAAAGAATACCATTTGAGATTGATGTACTTTAATTATCTTTAAAACAGCAGCTGTAGAAACCTCCCATATATTACCTTGTTACTGTGTCTCATTCCTGACCTAGAAGGGTCACCTCTGGGAAAGAGCACTCCATTCAGTTACCATTCTTATTAAAAGATTGCTGCATAAGCTCAAATGATTCTGAACTGTAGAATCATATTCACATTAAGCAACAGACTAATTTGTAACAGTGCATTTTATGACAGTCAGCTTCTATGTGCAAGATTGGGGATTCTGGTCCAAACCGCTAGTCCATAGCGAGCTAGTGAGAAGCAGCACAACATCTCAACAGTTGTCACAAGTTGCACTGGTAACTACCCCCATGTACACCACAGAATTAAATAATATTAAGGCATTGAACCGCCAAGCTCAGTAGTTCAGACAAAACTGAACACAAATCTTACACTGAGTAAAACACTTAAATCAACAGTAGGTATTTAACTGCATATGTTATCCTTATTTTTAACTTCCTGGTTTTCCAGTCTCCTTGGTTTACGCTCTGGTTGCCTTACCTAGGCACAGGTCATGGTTTGCTCTCTATTCTTTGTTGCATCCCCTCAAATTTTGAAAAATAAGAGAGTACTGTTAACAAGTTTCTTTCTTTTACAGCTAGGGAATATTCTGAAGTTTGAACCTTTAAACTCCGAACAGACAGCTTATATAAAATCTCAGAGATGCGTACACTCAACCATTAGTGAGGAAACCTAAGAATGATGATTTAAATGACAGCTATTTCAGTGCTAACCACTTCATCTGAAATATCCACTTAACAGTTTCATCCATTATGCATGGACTAATCTGCAGTCCCTGAACTGTCCTCACCTCTGAAACTTCATTTAACTAGCAGCATAGCAAAGAGAATAGGGACCTTCTTCTATCTATGTTAAGCGAGACAAGTCAATCTGCAAGATTCTACACACTGGAACTGTGAAGTCACATCTTCATGCCAAACAGCTGGTAAAACAGTATTTCCAGAAACTTGAAATACAGTGTGGGAGGGAAAATGGGACTTCTGCTTGCAGCTGACAGTGCAGACCTCTGTTTGCAGCTGCAAACTATTTCATGGACACCTTCAGCAAATAGTCTTTCCTTTCTGGCTCAGCAAGAAATAAAAATAGTCCTGTAGCAAGAGCTATGGAATTTAAGTTATAAGTGGGATAATAGAGATGAAATTCAAGTTCCCATTGTTATAAGTTGTGGTGGTCCAGGAACGCCCCAGCTAGTTTCTGCATAGATGAGTGAATGGTCTGATGGGGAACAAGGGATCAATGTGAGACTAAGAACTGCCTGAACTCCTAAGTAACCTCACCACAAAGAATAGGCTTAATTGTTACAGGAGCTGTCAAAGTGGGAATTTGGGACAGTCCTCGAGGCTTTCCCAGGCAACTCATGCTATGGCTCGACCACCTGATAGGCACTATTTCTATACTTCAAAGTGTTAATTAGCTACTTGGCTGGAGAATCTGACCATCCCAGAAACTTCTTCAGGTAATTCCTGCCATAGAATTGACCAAACTGTATAGAGAAAAGATACTTGCATAGTATCATAGTAGAAAGCCTGATGAACAGTCACATAGGAGAGTCTTTTGAATATACTTAAGATGGTTAGGAAATGGTTTGTACCTAATTTAAGATAATAAGTAGCGATGAATCATTCCTCTGCTGCAGTAGTGATATACAACCACAGGCCAGCTGGAAATAAAGATTCAGCAGCACAGCAATTCAGAGCATCTCACCCAACACAGCTGAAGACAGTAGTGCAAGGACCCTTATCATCTAGGCAGCATGTGACCATCCTGTTCAAGATGCTTGATTCCCCACTTGAGTATTACCCTATTCAAAGACCCCACAAATAGTTTCACATTCTGGTCTTTGCAACTGTCTCAATGGTGCACTGATCAGAGCACTTAGATTTTCATTTGATGCACAACTAAGAAAATGACAGTAGGAGCAGAGTTGGTCTAGATTTAATTTACATGCAGTAATTCAAGATTCACAAAAGCAATTCTTTAATTGCCTGAATTTTGTGAACCTAATAAAGGAAACGGCTGCCATTTATTTACGTCTCTTGCACTTGTGAATAAAATTTTCAGAAAGAAAAATCACTGGTCTCCCGTAACATATTTTAACCTGTGCTTTTCATCTGAAAAGAGAAGGAAAAAAACGACTCATTTTTGTATTCGCATGTCTTTTCCTATGCTGCCTAAACATACTCATGTGTTATCTAAAAGTCATTGAACATTTACATAGGTTAGTATATTAAAAAAAATATAATTGTTTATCTGTGATTAAAAGCAGAGCAGAATGATTAAGAATTTTCATTAAGAGCTGGTGCCAATCCTCTAAATACAATCCCAGAGCTACATTCTCAAAGTCTGTTTCTGACAAAAAGCAAAATTCTGGGTCGCTCTGTTTGAATATGACTAAGAGAGCACATGGGAAGAACACAGGGAAACTTAACAGAGCTTAGGATGAAAAGAAAAATATTAATTTTGAAATTCTCATGTGCATCCCTTACAGGCAGATCCATTTTTCTATGCAGAAAAACAGCATTAGGGAGGTTCCCAATTCTTTCAGCATCTACCAAGAGGTAAAAAAATAAAATGGGAAAGAAAAAAAAGACAAAAGTTAACTTTACAAGCTGTAATTTTTGGTGGCAGAAATGACAATTACATTATATTCTAACTTGCAAGGGCTAACTTCTGATTCTGTTCTTTTGCTATTTCAGTTTTATGTTGTAAATGACTTGCTTCTTCAAACTAGCTTCTCTTTCTGTTGATTATGAATTTTTCTTGCTCCATTTCTTCTTACCCTTTATTATAGTGGAAATATTCTTAAAATTAGTTACCCAGGATAAACTTATAAACTTTCATCCTTTCAGACTCAGTAACTGGATTCTCTTCCTTGGGGTCCTGCTGTTTTATAATTTTCTGGTGTCTTATTAGGTTCAAAGCCCAAAAGTAAGTAACCTAAGCTTACCTCCAAATTTAGAAAAAGCTTGAGGTTTTATTTACGCTTCCACTGCTTGCCTCCCAATGTTACACTGTGCCTGCTGCCACTTCATGATTGGTCTTCAATATCACTCCTGCTTACGTATTTTCATCCTCCTATTCTCTCTCCAGCATCCTTTCATACAGTTCTACCTCAGAAGACACCAACAGGAAAAGGGAAATCAATGCTGCAGTTGGTCCCTGTCTTAAGGAGATGGCATTATCCCACCACACTTTCCTGTGACGAAAAGTCTGGATGCAGTCATAAAGGGTTTTGGGAGCCATACTTGATCCACTCATCAAGATCAGTAACATTACATTCAAAAATCTGAACGTGCCACAGGTCTTTGCACAAGTAACCTTTCCAAATCTGAAAAGGGAAAAATGTTGACTTTGTATAGTGTATTAATTTTTGAGATGTGTTAGAGCTCCTAACTTGAACCTACACAAACACAAAGTAATCTGAAAATAATACATGAATTCCAAGCATACTGCAGTGTATCTGGTTGTTGCAAAGAGCATAACATACAGGGCAATGAACAGGCATGGGAAAAGAGCAGTAAGAAGTACAAGGTCACTCTAGAAATGTCACCTTATCCCTGAATGCCTTTGTAGCTTTTTAAATTTTAGTTCTTTTTTTATTATGAAGTGTTGAAAAAATGTGTTGAGGATTTATTTGCATTGGTAAGTTAGCAGGAAGTTCCATTAAGACAATGCTTTAAATGAGCACACAAAATTCTACTGATGAGGGCTACAAAGCTCTGTGATACAACACAAGATGCCACGACTACATATCTTCTACTCTATTAGAGACTCAGTAAGGTGCTGAAAGACTCAACTTACGCTGCACTCAGTGCAAGGAAGCCATGAAATTGAAGCCATTACCTCATGAAATTGAATCCTTAAACGTTAAGTTAATCAGTAAAAGGTTCTTCATTGTTAATTTTTCCTGTAGTATTTTAAATACCTCTTCTGGAAAAGTTTGCATTTATGTGTTTCCTCATGTTTTCTCCTTCCTGCAATCACACACTGTACCCAGACAATTTTATAACAGTGCTTTCTATTATAGCAATATCCAAAACAGTGTGCATTGTACCCTAAATACTGATGGGACAGTTAACGGAAACAAACCCCAAATAATTAATAGATTTATTTAACCAGAAAACAAGACGTTGTAAGCAAAAACAGTAACAAAGAAAAACATTTAATCTGTCTGGGGATCATCAAGCAGCTTTCCCTGCTTTCCCAAACATCCGCATCCCCAACAGCTCTTTGTATAGACCTACCTCAGAAAATACGTGCAGGAAAAAAGGAAACTGATGCTGCAGTTAATCCCTTGTGGTCAGGGGACAGCATTACTATGTCACACTTGCCTGCAAGGAGCATTTCTAGACCCACCCTCTAGGTCTAGGGCTGCTGAGGGTCACTTTTAGAAAAACCAAACAAGCTACATGTTTTACATGAGACATGGAGCGAGGTTATTTCTTCTAGCACTGAAAACGTGTTGACATCTTTTGCTGATTTACAGAAAATTATAACGCAACTCAAGATTTATGAAGAATAATTTCCCACTGCCAAAATTCACCCAATACATTAGGAATATTGTTAGCAGAGGAAGACGAGATTACGCTTTTCTACACTGTGCAAGGATACAGCAGGTGATGAGAAAGTGTCCAACACCGTATTAGCACAAGGCTTACTGCTTCCCTAAAGGAGTTTGATGGTTGACAAGCTTCTGAACAGTACAGGACACTTCAGGCCTTTTACGTGGGACACAAGTTCTAGCTGCTTTATACATCCTGAACTATTGCTCACAGAGAACTGAGCAAGATCACTTCCCTCACAGGCAGAAGAGCTTCAAATGGCACAGAAAGAGCTTATCACTAAAGAATTACACGTAAAGAATTACACGTAAAGAATTACACGTAAAGAATTACACGTAAAGAATTACACGTAAAGAATTACACGTAAAGAATTACACGTAAAGATTTGGCAGAGCAAATAGATTCTATTAAATGACCATTTCAGATTTGGCATTTAACAGCAAAATAAAAAAAAAATCCAATCACAAAATAGATCTAAGAAGCATCTAATACTTTCTAGATTCTTTCTTGCTTAGTGTGCAGCAAATATTAATGATGTTAAATAAGCAATCAATGATGTAAAAAGTGTAATACAACACATTATATCTTGAATGTACTAAATTCTTCTTAGCAGTTTAACAGTTAATTCAGCAAACAAAATTTTCACAGATTTCGAGACTATTAAACTTTTGGGCTAAGATCATGTCTAGAAAATGACATCTCAGAGGCTACTTTTCAAAAAGGAATGATTACTTGAAAGTAAATAAATAAATAAAGCCCCAACAACAGAAAAAAATGAGATTACCAAAAACCACTCATTACCTTCACTGTAACTTACTTTCAGCACAAGCTATAACGTTTCTCCCACCTTTACAAATTACTTTGAGACCAACGGGTTAAGTGGGTTATATTTCAGATATATCTATAGAGTACCAATAAAATCTTTATACAACACCTCTGAATATCATGTATATACTATACACTTTTACTGAAGAACTATTTTAGAAATATTTTGCTGAGTTTTAGAAAATTTTATTTATTCTACTTTTTATATCCTTCCACTGGTAAAGCCAGCCATGGTCCTATGAGTTCAACTATATGAGGTACAGAAGGAGAGGAAAATTTTAACTCACACTTTTAAAACTTTCAAAAATTACTTGACATCACTTTTCCATCATAACAATATTACTATTTCAAAGTAAAATATGATACTATTTATTGGAGCTAGGAACAAGTTCTGTGCACTCATCTCAAAAGCTAAAGAAAATTTTGTTTCCAGTTCTGATATGCAAGATTCCACATCAGTCATTACAAACCATTAACAGTCAAGCCTAAAGAAACTAACTTCAGGATAATTCAACTATACCTATTTATTGCCATTCCTCAAAATGCTGGTGGATTTGCTGAAATGTAGAACAGATATTGTCTTCCTTAAATGCAAAATAGCAGCCTAAACAAATTAATTTGTCTGAATGGAGAGGAGGGGAAGGGATTAGAGCAGCAACCATGACATAACCAACTTTCTTGGTTCTAACTGAAGCTTCTGTGGAAAAAGCAGGCTCATACAATTTCTGCTACTACACTACTTAACTTTCCTGTATATCAACTAATATTTTTTGCACCAATCCATGAGAAAAGAGCAAAATCAGACTAAATTCTAAGTAACCGCATACTGCCAACGTCTCCATTTCTGTTATTACATAGTTCCAGGGTGTAACATAGAACAATGGTAACTCATTTGCAGTATACTTCACTGTGCATGGTGCAGACACAGATTAGAGGATGACATAATGGATAAAGCACTGGCCTTTTACCCTTGGGATTTTGTCCAGCCTGCAGTCCTATCAGATAATGGGTTTGGCAATCTCCACTACTCTCTTTTGGACGCTAATCCCCACTACAGAATCTCTATAATTCATCATATAATTTAATACACCTGGCAACCTTACCACCAGTTCATTCTTTTGTTACGTAATGGCCCAAAGTGAAGTCAAGGGTGGTTAATGCTCTGACAACCGGCTATTATCTCCCATAACAGCTGATTTTGAGGGGATTATTGCAGTCATAAACCATTTTATAAAAATTGGCAACTGGGAAAGCAGTGTAACAAAATAAGGTGATATTTAGAAGTTTTATCACTGATTTTCTACCAATCTGTAATGGAGTATTTAGCATCCAAAAAATGCTGGAGAGGAAACTTGAGATTAAAGGTACAGATCATGAGCCAAGAATCCGAGGCCTGAACAAGCTTATAGCCAGAAAAGTTTGACTATTTTGAGGTTACAGACGCTTTTTTGTCTTCTTTTCTCTGTCAAGTAGACAGGACATTTCTTCTTTATTTTTTCTCAGTTATTAGTTCACTTCTTCCCTTTTCACTTTGAAGTATTTCACCACTGTTATTACTCCAGTTTTAGATTTACAACCTTGTTCATAAATGAAGGAACTTCATTGCTATCAGGACCAAATGCTAAGGATACAAGCGAGCCTTCAGCCAAGACAAAGGAGAGCTGTGCTCAGTTTATGGGATGAGAAATCAGCTCACTGAAACTGTGGGAAAGGTTAGGAAGAAGATGAGCAGTGAAGAGTCCAGTCCAAACTACAATGCCATTAGCATATGAGAAAACAGACAACAGGACCAAAGTACTCATAATCAAACAAATTAGCATGTACAATTCTCACTGGAAACAAGAATCGGTTCTACAAATTTGTAAAAAGGCTTTAAAAATGTCACCAACTAAAAATCTAACAGAATGTAATTGTTGTCTGACCAAATTGGTTTGGTAGACATCAAATTGTAGAGGGACGATTGAAAAAGATACCAGATGCAGGGTCCTTCTTGGCTTTCTGGTAGGTTCACCCTGCTACATCTATGCAATGCCATTTTACATGGAATAGGAGAGTAGCATTAGTTAGATGCTATATATTTAATCAACAAAATTGTTTCATGGAATAAATTTCACACAATTAAAGAAAAATAAGTTCAGTAAAGCAAAGCCACAAAAATTTGAATTATAACCATTCCTGCTCTGACTGAGAGGCATTACTAAAAATGTCTAGTTGAATAAAGCATGATCTGTTTCATGGAAGCTTTACAGACTTGTGTTGAAGTGAGATTCTGTGTTTCGTGACTCAGGATATTATCTACCTGTCTTTTTTCATGCGGACTTGACTTAAGCAAGCTTTCATTCACTGCAAGGAGATGTAAATCCCCGTCTGCACTTTGAACCAATCGTTTTAGGTAAAAGTCAGTGTGGTGCCAAGCTCAACTTTGTAAGCCTATGGTCAGTTCTGTACAACTGAATTTTATGTTAGTTTTTATACTAACTTCAGTACCAAAATGCTCAAGGCTCTAGAAATTTAATCAGCAACAGGAAGAGTTTTATAATGTAGCAGAGAAAACTGTAGTGAGGTCTACTCACAGAATGCAAAGAATTTTGCAAATTATAAGCATAATAGAATAAAAGTGAAGGCTTTATTTACAAGAACAGGAAAGAAATTACACATGAAATTTTAAGATTACCTTACCAATTCATTGAAACCGAAAAATCGGCTAAAGCAAAAGCTGCAAATGCAGATACTGCTCTGATGGAACAGCAGACCCACTGTTTGGAAAACTCTGGTAGGAATGTGTGTTTATTGTTGGACTTCCTGTAAGTAGAAGCACTACAATTTCTTTAAGAAAGTCTTTCTGAAAATGCTGAGTTAGTGAATAGAAAAATAAATGAGATTTTACATAAAAACCATCTGCTATGCTGAAAAATATTTAATCCTTCAGACACTGTGTATATACACCATGAATTGTTTGAACCAAAGTGTTACAGCAATGACATTTAATAGACATCACATTCCTTTATCTTGACATTTCAACCAACTGAAGGCAATTGCTGCTCAGATTGTCATAGTATACCAGTCAGTATTAAAATTACTATACAGCCTTTACGTTTATCTTTGATTAAAAATTAAATTTAGCTGTACTTTATCTTTTCTGTAGCCCTACAGCATCCATGTGTTCTCACAGTTAAGTCAAGTCAAACTAAATATTTAATACACTGTTCTAATTAGCTACAAACTATTACCTGATTTAAGTCTGTAAATGAATGTGAAAAGACTCTGGAGGCCTAACGTTAACCTTCATCCACTCCAGTTATATGAGAGAAATTACAGGCTCTAATTAGACTCTTTAAACTGCAAAGAAATAGAATTTTCATAACCAGCTTATTAAAAAACGAAGGCCCCCTCGGGACAGGGCAAATTGCTTCTACCCTGATCCGCTTATCCTTGTACAACACCATACAGAAGACTCATGTTGTCTGACTTACACAGCTCATATTTCTCCCAAATTAATGAGCACTCAAATTATTCCAGCTGCCCCCTTGGCACGGGGAAAAATTGAAAATCCATGGCTGCCAAGTGACGTGTGTAACCCAGCTGCTAAATAAAATGTGCTTAAGGGGACACAGCTGTTGAGGTGCCTATTTACATTAAAATAAGTCCATGGATACAGAACAAATGCCTAAAGACAGCAAACAGCGTACAACACTTTGTTTAACCCTTTCATTAAACCAGGTCACAAAAATTTGCAGCATCACTTATAGGCTAGATGTAAAAGCACGACCTTTTCACCTTATGATTTATTTCTTCTAATTTGTCTAACCCTGAAAACTTTCTGATTGTTTTTTTTTCTTTCAGAACTGGTAAATTCAGAGGAATCACATTAAATCGTACAGTTCACATGTCACAAAAGGCAGTTGATTTTTCAAAATAACTCTACTTGGGAAAAATACAGAAAATTTAACGCCATTCCCTGCTCTCCAAACATGTGTGCAGTGTAATGATAAGCAATATCTTCGAGACAGCAGAACTTCTGAAAATGATACTTGCAGAAGATTCACACAGAGTTGTAGTGTCAGACCAAAAGGAGAGTATTACATTTTTGTGCTGTAGCCGACACAGGTTGCCAACTCATTTCCACATGAAATTGAGGATACCACCCATTATCTTTAAAATGCTAAATAGTATAGGAACTCAGTTCTGTAAGAGTTAAGTGTCTTCTAAACAAATTCATGATGCTGTAACTCATAGACCACATTTTTAAAGTGTTTTATAAAACATGACAGTAATTGCACTGACCTGAAAATTACCATGCCAGTTGCGGAGCCATTGAAATAATAGGGACCAATACAAAGTTTCTCTTTACTAATTAGGAAAACTTGGACAAAGGACACCTCAGATCTAGCACCAAAATTCAGTTTCAAATTCACAGTCAAAAACATTTGTTTTATTCAAGTAAGTACGCACAAGGTCCAAGCCACACGAAAGTGTGTATGCAAGCTAACTCTAACAAGAAGCATACAAAACCCAGCAGATAACATAGAGAGGGTTCAAGTAGTCAATGGTTTATTTATTTTAGCCTTCACCAGAAAGTTTAACTTCAGCAGGTCACTATGAAACAAGTATTTTTAAACAATGGGATTAGGAGCTGAGGTCATATTTGGAAAAGAACGGTAGATAAATAGGATGTGTTTAAATCAATGAAGCCTGATAAAATTTCCCATAGAGTATTCAAGGAACTAATCAAATGAATCTTTAAAGCATTAGTGAATATTTTTGAAGATCTGTGGGCAACAAAGGAAGTGCCAAGGACAAGAAAAAGGATACATATTTTTAAATTTTATTCTCAAAACCAAGAAAAAGGAAAAACCCTGTAGAATTACTTACTACATTTTACTGCCCAGAAAGACACTAGCAAAAGTGATTAAACAATCAATTCACAAGCATATACAATGTAATAATGTGGAAAGAAATAGCCAACATCAATCTGAGAGCTATTCTGTTAAACCAATCTGATATCCTTTTATGACAAGTATCTTTTGTACTACACAGGAGAAAAGAGGAGGAGAAAGATAACTTGGTTAAATTTTGTAAGTATTTTTATGAGAAGCAGGCCATCCACACCAATCTAGGACTCAAAGGCAGCATATCATCCATGAGAGCTTCCAATTGGGATTGACAGAAAAATAATCCACAGCATGTTTGTTATCTGCTCAGCGATGTTGTCTACATCTAAGGAGTACTGCCCTAATGAAATGAACATAAGGTGAATGCACTTTTCAGACAGCTGTGCTCTCAAAGTGTATTTATTATTGTCATATTAGGAAGAGAATTTGGTGGAGGGGGGAATGAGCCAGCCTGTTTCGAGTGCAATGTAATAACTTGATTCAGGTTTAGATGACTGACTAAAGAGCACACTTAAAAATTTGTCAAATGACGTGAAGATGGAAGTCATTCCAAACAGTTTGGAATACAGAAGTAGAATTCAAAATAATATTTTTCAGCATGAGAAACAGTCTGAAAAGAACAGGATTAAATTCAGTTCAAATAAGTACATAATTAGGAGGGAAAGTTCTAATGCATTCACAAAAGATGAGGAAAATGTTAGTAGAGCACCAGAAAAAGATCTAGATTTTAGAAAGAACCACAAATTCATTGTGGGTCAACAATGGCAAACTACTGAAATAAAAGCAAACATTGAACACTTGCTGCATGTGGCTGGAAAGAAATGGCAATACCTACTTGACCTGACTGCAAGATAAAGGAGGTGGTTATTCAGCTCTACCTGTGAAAAAGAAAAATGGAAAAAAGCTTTAGGTAGACTTTGTGTTTGCTGTTGGGCCTGAAACTGTTAGAAAGTTCTGTGATAAAGTAGGAACCCTGCATGTCCACAAGAATTTTTTTTAACTTCCCATTAGCTATCATAGCTAATTTTATAAGCACTGTAAATTAGAATGTCATTCACCAGTAAGACACATTTCGCATAAGCCTACGTACATTGTAACATAATGGTCATCCTAGTCAATTAAACATTAAATAAAGTACAGGTTTGCTTCATCATAATTGTTAATTCTTTTCTAACTGCATCCTGAACAAATCATTTAGTGATTTTACCTGTGGCTAAGTCCGGGTGCTGTGGTTACTGAGCTAGATACATGTGTCTTCCTATTGACCTTTTAATAATGTTGACAAAACATTGGGGGGTTTACCCTTCAGTTTGAATTCATTCATGTTGCAATTCTTGGTAAATATCAGCAACAGCAGTTGAGGTGTTTGGAAAGAACTACTTTGACTACTTTAAACCTGGTACTAGAAAGAATGAAGAATGAGGAGCAGAACTTCTTTGGACACTAAATATGAAGAACAGCTTAGGGAGGTCCATCCTTTGAGTGCAGAACTGCAGTGAGCTTTTTTTTTTTTTTTTAACGTGATTCACAAGCTATGCTTTAAGTTCTGTAGTTAATTATAAAAACATGCTCTGTTTGCTCTCTCCATTTTCACTGCTGCTTTTGCATTGTCCAAACCATATAAAAGTATGCAGTGATGTCACTATATGTATCATGGCAAGAAAAACAGATGAATACTCTATAAACACTCTTCACTCTTAGAACATGTAGCCTAAACAAAGGGCTTCCTCCTCCTTTCAGAGAAACATGGGAAGAATGAGAACTGGGAAACAAAATGAGGACATTGAGCATCAGCATGCTTACATTTGACATTAAGAAAAGCAGGAAAGTTAAGTTAGTGGTGAAAAATGGGGAACTCCAAAGTTAAGAAATAAAAATAATTCATTTTGCTGAAGGAGTTTTGACACTGAGCAACTGATTTCTTAAAAAACTTCCTGACACGCTACATCACTCTCTGCATTTTCCCTTGTGACAATCTTTTTCAGAAAATAACTGAATCTATTCAAAGAGTACCTTTTCTGGCTTTTTACTGCCAGTGACAAGATCTAAAATCAAATCAGTAATTCAGAACTCTAGGACATTTTTAACATGTAGAGTTGTTTTAAATATCTAAAAAACTTCTAAACCTTCAGTAATTTTTTAATACAGTTGCTTGAAACTGCCTTGGAGCTCAAACACAAATGAAAAAAAAACATTTTACCCACAAGTAGAGTGATAGTGGCCTATAGAGAGAAAATATTTTCAGTAACTGACTGTCCCTTCAGCACATAGCAATACCCACCACACGAGCAGTAATAAATCTGTCTGTGAGGGGTGAATTCATAATCCAGCTAGACCAAAAGACAGTCTGAATTCAGGTCTGTGCTTCAAAAGAGATCAGATGCAGAGGAGACATGGTACTCTCATGCAATAGCTTCCCTACACAGCAATATCTTGCAGGAAATGGCATCCTCTTCACCAGTGTGCAGAACATTACAATTCTCAGGAAAGAGTGAATTGCCATGTACACTAATATCATTTCTATATTGCAGGGTAACATCAGCTAAAGATGGAGGAAACACTACTGAATTTCAAATAATCTTTCAATACGTGAAATGAAAACCCAGGCGTATCACATCTTGCATGATTTCCTTAATTAAGTGAATTTCAGCTGATCATTACAGATGAGCCAGAACAAACCACCTACAATTCTGTTGTCTCCAGAGAAATCATGAGCGTGATTTTGGAGAGACAGCTGTCTGTAGATGATAAATTTGTCCCTAGTACAATTATCTTGAGTTAAGGATAAAGTAAGTGTTTAGCATTTAATATCACTGCAATAAAAAAAAAAATATACTTTAGAAATAAAAACGATTAAAAAAAACAAAAAAATTGAACAGAAAAAGAAGAGATTATATTGGAGTAGGGAAGTAAAGACAAAAGAACAAGAGTAAATGCCCTCAGTGTCAAATAGAAGACAAGAGAAGCAAGAATGAAAGGAAGTCAGAAGAAAAGACAAAGACAGCATTAAAGAAGAAAATAACTTACAATAGAAGGAAGACAGCATTTTGGGGAACTTAAAAGGGCAGAGTTTGCTCAGTAGAGCAAAATGAGTTTTCAGAAAACAGTGAGTTTAACAAACTAGTAAACTGGACCGAAAACTAGACATTGAGAGCTCTTAGTGTGATGAAATAAAATAAACATCATTAATGCAATGTCAGGCGACACAGGGAAAAACTGAGACACAAAGGGAATGTCATAATAATAATAAACATTAGGAAGTCAAGAGATGAGCCTAATATTTTATCTTATGACCAAGTAAAGGGAAGTATATCACTGCATATAAAATGAGAGCAAGAAGACAGCAGAAAACACAGAAATACAGGAGAGAGAAGAGAACGCGTGCAAGTTCTCTCTTTAAGAAGCATGCCTCAGGAAAGGGAACTCTAACATGCAACAAATGAAGACAGAGATTTTATTCAACTGTTTAATGAGACAGCCAAAAGAGTAAAAGGGGTTATTCAATCAAAGGTAGGAGTAGGTTAATTAAGCCAGACAACATTTGACACACGGAATTAAATCCCCGCCCAGCTGAGCCTGAGGACCCAGCAGTCCCACGGGCCCTGCAGTAGGGACAGCTGTCACAGAGAGAGGGTGCAGTCCCCAGGACTGATCCTTCACTCTGGCCAAGGGAGTCAAGAAACGCAGGTGGGTACCAGAGGAAAAAAAATGGCCAGCTGGGGGCAATGAAACTCCAGGAATCCTGGCTGATGCCAGAGAGCAAGAAAACAAATGTAGCTCCACCGAAATTGCTTGCCTATCTGTCCATCATCCCCTTCCTATTCTTGTGTCCAACTCCACAGTTCCTTTGGGTTAGTCACTGCCTTCCCTTCCATAGGAAAAACATTTGGTGTCTGTATTATTTCCTCTCACCATCACACACAGCATTTCAGGACTGCTATATTTAAACACTGATCTGAAATAAAGATATGTGTGAACTGAAACACAACATCTATTCCTGAATAAATCCATGAGTGGACATTTAATTCAGAGTACAAATGCTGATGTTCTTATCAGTTTAATCTGTTTGGAAGATATGAGGATAAGAATATCTGCATGTGGAGTTCAGAAATACTCATTCAAATTCTTAATAGATACTTCTCAATATTGCCATGCATAAGCTGTAACATATGGTGCTCTCTGTGCTACATAGATGTGAGATATACTTGTATAGTCCTGCGTATGTCCGCTGGAAGGAAGAGAAAAGGAAGGAAGAGGAGGCCCTGGACAGAAAAGGACCTTTATTATTTAGCCTTTCTCTTTTTAACATTTACTCTGACATAAGCCATATTGTTAAAGTGAAGCACACAATTATGTTACTATTGGAGTCACTGAAATTAGAATTTGGTTTCCCAGATTTTTCTGGAAAATTAATTTTCATTTACTCAAAGTAAAAAGAAGATGAAAAACAGTCAGAACTTTTACTTGAAGATTATTCACTTCAATTAAACTTTATATTTCTTTAAACTACATACAAGAGCTCCACCGTGCTGAAATAAGATGCAGAAATGGTGTTTTTCTGAATCATAATACATATACAGCTAGCTCTAGTTCAGGAATCTCACAGAAGAATAAACACAACTTTCAAATAACAGTGCATTCATTTGAAGCAAATAGCATGCAGACACTATCATGTCTCAGTTTATAGCTGTCAGCTTTGACAGTTCAGATTTCATTCTCAGATCAACTCAATGGCCCAACAGATGCATTTTAGAATGGACATGAACCACCCTCCCCATTCAAGCAACACCTACTGCAAATATAATCTGAACACCAATCTACAAGCACGGTCCATAACCTTTTTTTCCTGGAAATCTATTTATGAGCTTGTACTCCCAAATGCCTTCTCCTACCAAGTTCCTGTCCCTACCTCTGAACTTCATCTTACGATATTTGGTGTATCTTTTATTCACTGCCAGACATTTTCTTTTTTAAGCTGAGGTACATTCTTAGAATCACGTTATTTCCCATAATAACATACTTTCTTAAGTAAAGCAGAGTGATAAATTGTACCAGGGTTTTATGTTAAAGCATCACTAGTAGTAGATAACACATATAAACGTAAAACACGATTCAATGTATTCCTTAGATAAGGAGATGAACAGAAGGTCTCTGAACATCCAGAAAAAGTTAGTACTTCAGATGTGGGGAGCTGCATGTGGACTTTTAAAGTGTTCTTTCTTTTATTTGTTCTCTCACATATTTGTGCATATGGAGCCATTAGTCTCAGGCAGCCACCTAAGTCTCTCCCTCATCCAGCCAGTGCTATTGATTATCTGGGCCACTGTCAGAGGCAGATAGTTAGCTGGCTGATGCTGAGCCACGAGAAAACTCAACTGATGCTAGTATACTCGAAGGAAGAAGTCAGCTTATACACTGAAAAGGATATCTTCCCTTTTTATGCAGCACGTATTCCTACTATTTGTTATGCACATTACTAACACAGGAGCTGCACCAGATCCCCCAGCTGCTCTGGAACCAGCAGCTGAGCCCAGGAAAGCTTTCTACGTGGGCAACAAGCCAGGGAATTGCAATCATTTATTTCAGATGTCATCTTTTCTGCGATCACTCTTTTTCTCAAAATCAGGTTATGGCAATATACTCCACACAGAAACATTTCTTGAGTCAATTCAGAAATACAAGACAATATAGAATATAATTTCTACATTAACTTCAAGATGAAGGTTGAATCTATCAATCCCAAATAATTTGAACAATGTATATTTGAGAGTCTCATCTAGATTACTCTACTTGTAAAAGCTTTTTATGGAGACTTGGAGCAAAGTGAGTCCCTCAACAAACACAGACAGCAAAAGAGTTCGTTGTTCTGCTGGTAACAATATTGGTTTAGATATTTTACACAAGGATGCCAAAGGCATTTTACTATTACTTATATAACGAAAAACTAATAGCAAATTTATAGAAGGCCCAACAATTGGATAGGTGAATTCATTAATATTTTGCCTCAGGAGTTACTGGTTGAACTTTTACATCACCCAGGAAACTGACTGTGGCTGCCACCCAAACAAAGAATAATGTGGAGATCTGGGATTTGGACCTGAAATTTATTCCTCTCTCTGTTGGTAACATACAGAAAGTGTCTTTACATGCCTGCCTAATATCCTACTTGCAGTCTGACTGCATTAATTGAAGAACAAATTTTCCAGTTCAGGACTGTCTTTTCATATGTGTACACATCATTACCAACACCACAGAAAAAACAATAATATGAGAAAACAGAATTTGCTTGTGTCTACCAGGAATGTTTGTGACCATCAGAGCAGCATGTTAGTATCAAAACAAACATACACCAGTTTGACATAACAAGAGAGATGTATTACAAGAAGTAGCTGGTGTTATTTCTGGCTTACTGCATGCTGTCATAGTTCTGCTTTCACGCATGCTAAATAAAACCAAATAATAACTAATGGGTTTTTTAAATAAATTTTATTTTAAAATTAAGATGCTAAAATTCTTCTTGGAACAATTAAAGAACCCAATTTCACTTGAAAGGATTTAAGCAAATGACACTATCCAAGGACAAAAGCACTTCAGAATTTGAATTTTAGTCCAACAGTTTACGACCAGATACCATTACAGAACTCAGTACTGACCAGTAGACCTATATGTGAATTTGCTATACAAAAATTCAAATTCTTCTGTATGATATTACTTTGCTAGCCATTTTAAGTAAACAGTAATGGATTCATGTTTGTTACAGTACCAATAATTTATCTGGTAAATTTTGTTTCCATTGAATTTAAAATAGCTACTTTAGACCTTAAGCTATCTAATAAAGCAGAATTGAGCTTCTCGTCTGCTTGTATGCCTCTTTGGTATTTTTATTCCAGAGTCTTAAAAAAAAATAAAATCCTTAATTCATTCTAATTTTCCCACATAATTCAGCCTTCTGTTTATTTCCAGAATCTCAAAGCAGACTTTATAATCTAATCTCATCCTGCTTATCTCTTTACAACTTTGCTTCTGTCCAGTCCATTCTACATAAACTATTACCTCTAGTTTTACCAATAAATAAGGACTTTACAATTACTGTACTCCTTGATATGGTTGTTGCTTTTATCAGGACAGACCATTTCCTTCATCTTTGTTTTTGCACTAGCTCTATTGTTTCACGTTGCTAAAGCCTTTGTTTTCACTGAGGTAATTCTTCTCTGTTGGCATTCATGAGATTTCTCTCAATGAGCACTCAGTAAGACTACTTATCTGCTTAAGTGCTTGCTGTGCTGACCTGGATGGCACAATGCAATACTTCACAAAAATCACGTTCTAAATAGGAAAATCACAACAGTACAACATGTCTCACACTAGAAAACTAGTCAATGTCCTAAGGTTTTTTAGCAATGAAATTCACAGTCAAAAATTTTCAAAAGATATTTTTGATTCCAAAAGACAACCCAAAGCAAGATTACCAAAAGTTAAACATTGCTGATAGTGTAAGTAAAGCAAGCAATTTCTCAAGTAAACATTTTCATGTCAAATTTTACTCGATATCTTCCGGATTAAAAGCATCACTACTATTCCAAGGCAACCAATTTCTTCCATCTAGTGAACCATGTATCATTTCCATGCTAAAAACATCCCTTGGTCAAAACTTAAATTTATCAACATGTTTTAATTTACTAACTGCAGAGCCACTTTACAAACAAAACATGTAACAGCTGATTTTTACTCCATGTTTCACTGTTGATAAAACTACCAAAACACGGGAATTGTTTATCTGAAAGGGCTAGAAAAAATAATGGTTACTACTTTTGGGTTTTCCTTTGTCAGTGTCTTGTCTCTCTCTTTAAATAATAAGCCCTTTTCAACATTTAATTTTGTTTAGAAGTTTGGGAATCAGAAAGGTAAAATTGTTTTTCTAGTTAAGGTTACAGTTCAACCATGACATTTTGCCATGATTTATTTATTATATTAAAAGGATTCAAAATGTGCTTGAATAAATCAAACTTAAACTGTGCCTGATCTGAAGCAGAAAGAAAAGCTACATCACCACATTTTCTTACAGTCTATAATTAGCTGGGGAGAAGAATGAATTTTAAGTGCTCAGCCAATTCGAGAGCTACATGGTTGAAAAGAAATGAATAGCTGAAGACCTAGGAGAGTTTGTTTCAATGTTGATTTCACACCAAGAACTCATTGGGTGGATAACACTTCAGAATCTCCTGTGATTAAAATGTTTAGGTTATGTCTTAACTTACAAACATGCATTTTAAAGCATCCCGTCCTAAAAGATTTAATTGATCTGTCCCCTGCCCAAACAGCAGTCCCCACTTTCTTGCATACTTTGGCATAGGTTGGGGGTGCTAAAACTGTACCGTTCATGTTCCTCTCCTCAATCAACACAGAACCTATTATAAACATCTCAAAGTCCAGCCTGGCAGTTATCCCAAATGCTCCAATCAAAGAGATTTTGTTCAGGTTTATCCGTTCACTGTCAGGTTTATTTTTGCTATGTTTTTGGTCATTTTTGTCTTTAGTAGCTGTAGAGACCCCAGAATCAAATGACCCGCAAATCTAAACTTCATAGCCAACTATTTATGAATTTCCATGTTATATTGAAACTTGTATGCAAAACTTCAGCTACACTGAAACAGACCGCATATACCATTTCATTTATAACAGGAGAGATCCTCCAGATATTTCCCATTCAAGTTGGGTACAAAGCAGTTAAATAAAATGAACTTATGCCGAGTTGCAAAAAATGTGGAAATTTGGTGGGTTTACTCATCCCTCCATTTAAAAAAAGAAAGCCAAGATATGCAAAAGCTCCAGGGATCTAAGCAGACTAACTGTCAGCCTTAAAACAAGACAGGAACAGAGTTCAGAAGATCTCATTTTGGAGGCATCATCTTCATGCCTTTTATTTCTTTAAATATACTGTGTTTTAAGCATAGAGGAGATTTTATGCATACAGTATTTACAAACAGAGACTCATATGTGAAAATCTAGGCTACAAAAGGCAACATCTGGGCCAAGCCGGTGAGCAGAACACATAAAAGTGAATCCTGTTAAGTTTTCCATGAAAAAAGTTCCTCAAAATAAACTCTTGTGGTAACTTTTACTTGACTTTACAAGGCAGATCATAGTAACGATGTATGACAGGAGAACATTAATAAATGTTCAAAATCTACAGGTTGTGGTTCCTGGCTCCTGAATAAAGTTTATGAAACCAAGTAGATAAATCTCTGCAGAATCTTTTGCAGGAAACACAGATTATTAAAACACAAAGGAAGTTGGAAAACTTTCTGAAAAGTAAAAACTCGTTTTCTGGTTGGCAACTACATATATTATGTCAAATAATTATTACAAATAACAACCAACAGCACTGCTTGCTTTGGAGACAGTAGGACAAGGTCTTTATTCCTGAATTCATAAACTCAGGCCCTGAGGTCTTGCACAGATATAGGCAAATACTTCATTTTATCTCCTAGAATTTTTCCACTGCCTATGAATAAGCTATACAAACCCAAATTCACTACCCAGTCTTCCCTATATGACCACCCAGGAAGTTTTTCAGGCACAGTCTGAGGCCATTGAGTTACCACTTTTTGCATCAAAAATTTGGGGTGTCCCATGAATGTTTACTGCCAGCTGGGTGTCTTCTAGCACTCACTGACTAATTTGACAATTCTTGTTTGTCCTCATGGTCACGTTGTGCAGATATTATTAGGCAGACAAGAGTATGGGGTGCCTCATGGACTCTAATATGGATATCGTAGTAGAACCAAAATATCAAATGATACCAGGATAGGTAATAATAGGTAGCACCATTGTCATGCTACATGAGATTTTATTGCCCTACTATGCATGTCTGCTATGTACCTGGTTTTGACCCTCTTTTTAAAATTTTACAGAAATATTACATGTTCGTTCTTCCAAAAAGCTGCTACTGTTTAATGGTTCCTGGTGAAGAATGAGCAGAGAAAGGACTTAAGCTGGCCTCAGATGTTCCGTATGTTAGGCAGCTAGTGAAGCAGTAAAAGATCTCAGATCCTGCATCAATTTCTGATGCAACTCCCATCCTGAGGGGAATCCTCTGGACACCATTCCCAGTGCCCTCATCCCATCATGAGGTAAAAATGTTAGTGAGGTGTGGGCTAATGAGAAATTCATAGTCTCCTGACACACAAGTCTTTGTATAAAAGCTTTGTTAATGTCACAATATTATTTAAAAAAAATATTTAATGGGGAATATTCAAATAGTTTTACCTATCACTATCCTCCAGTGATTAATACGTGATGCCGGATTTGATTTCTAGGCATCCTGAGCTCAAATAAAATTTAGGCAGTTCTTGAGGGCAGTAAGGTTATAAGGTGCCGGGTATCTTAGGGAGATCTGCTCACAGAAGCAGCAAACTCAAATGCAAGTGTACAGACAAGGTCACAAACTAAAATGCTTTTCACAGAAGGCTCTCTCAGAACATTCCCAGTGCACAAAGCTAAGCACATGCTTAAGCCTTTTCAGGATCACAGGTGCATAATGACATAAACTAGAAAGCAATGTCAAAAAAATAAGAGAATTAGAAAGTTGAAACTACAGCAATTGTACTTGCTTTTGTATTTAATACATGCCTCATAGTGGTTGTTTATAATTATGAGTAATTAATGAACAGTAATTGCATTTTTCTCCAAATTACTTGCTAATTAATTGAATTTACAGTGGACATTAATACCTGAACATTGGATAATCTTCCACCGACTGCAGCAATGTAATAGCATCTCTTAAGATACATCTTCACCTCATTTTGGATTAGTGAACTAGTTTTTAATAACATCCACTGTAAAGAGTTCTTGACTAATACATTTCTGAATAATGCCTTTAAAGCAAAACATAAAAATTAATAACTACTTAAGTACAACCTATAACTAATATGAATTAAAAAAAAAAAATAAAGACCAAATATGTAAAAGTCACATGAAAGATAAAGAGCCACCAACTATTTTAATTTTTTTTTTTTGGTAACTCTAGAGAAGAAAGACTTTCAAGTGATAAAAAAGACAAATAATTTGCAGGTTGAGGAAAGACTTAGTACCTTCCAGCATATGACCACAAATGTCAAAAGTTACCTGCCTTTAGTCTAGAGCTCTTTTCAGTACTCTGAAAATCCCCTTCACTTCTTCCTTCCACACTCGCAATATGACAAAATACTATTTGTTGCACAGACAGTATTTACCTGATGACCAATTTACAGATTAAATTAGAAAAACCACTTTGTATTGAATCACAAGAACATTATTTGTAGAAAATATCCTGCTAACTTTTTTTATCATCACACAAATCTTTTGTTATTAAAGTTTTAGACAGAGATGCTCCTGTTCATTTATTTTAGGAGCCACTAGAAAAATGCAGTTCACCCTCCACCCTTTATGAACATCAACAACTGCTAAAAGTGCTAAACCAGGTGCTTCCTTCTGCCCTCGTACTCCTTCAAAGTGCTAAACATGTAATGTAAAGCTTGACCTCTACATTAGTAGTACACCAGTGAAAAATATTTGAATTTATTGTATGCAGTTTGGGGTATTTGCTTTTCCTCTGCCCTATGCCAGTCTGCATTATGCTCATCCATCATCAACGGACCAATGACCCCTATCAATTTTTCACTTATTGTGACAGCGTCCTCACCATACACCACATATATACTTTCTAGATTACAGACATTTTCAATGGTTTTCTCCACCAAAAAAGAAATAAACTGTGCAATGGGGCAGCAGACCATAAAATCCCAATCTGGACTATATGCAGTTTTCTAAATGATGACAGAAAAACAGAAGCTGGAAATTATATGGTGCAATATCACAGCACTTACAGTAGCTAGTGGAAACTATCCAATCAATATCTTGACAGTTGGCATGCTCAGGGCTGCTCAGGGAACACAATGTGCTGACTAGAGAGCATTAAAAGGTATTCCTGCATTGATCATCAAATGCATGACAGTCGCCTCTCAAGTCTTGCTTGTTAGAGCTCACACTGTTCACTGACAGCTCAGACTGGACAGAGCCAGTGCATAGGCATGGACTGTAAATCAGAGAGAACAGTACCATGCTGCCTGGCTGCGGCACAGAAAACTTTAGGTCTGTGTTTAAATCACTGCCACACTGCAATGCAAAAGTAGCGAGACATATGCCCCACTCTGGGATCCCCCATTATTGCTATAAATGAATAAAATACATAAACCCTCAAAATTTAAAAATGAAATAAAAATAAATCAAGCTTTGCAGAAAATTTGAAATATTGAAAACTGACAGAAATACACTCTTAAAACCTTTGGGCTCAATCAGATTGACAGCTATAGCTACCCTGTGTGTTTTCAAGAGAAATAAACAGAAAATCACCTGCCCCTCTGTCACCTACTCACTGTAGCTACCTTCTTCCAAAGTAAGAAGTCAACCTAACAATCCAGAAAGGAAGTACAACTTTCCCAGAGTATATTTATGCTATAGGCAGAGTAGAGGGAGTCGCACGTTAACAGAAACACTCAAGTACTTTTTAATCTAGCAAGGTCAATGCACAACAACAGCAAAGACACTGGTAGAAGCATGAATGCAGACCAGTCGTGAGAGTCAACCCCAGAGTCCCCAACGGATTTGGACCACCCCATTTAGCTCAACTCTTCAACACCTGCTGCAACACACACACAGCTCTGCCAGGGAAAGGAGGCTTTTAACCTTTCTTTCCCTGCCTGTCTGCAGTGCTGCCATTGCATGCATCCTCACAAAGCACCACGAGTTCTCTCCTAAACATCATAAATGTCGTGGCTTGACAGGGATTTTAAGCAGCATCAGTGCCACAACAGGCAAGCAACTGACAAAGCCCTCCCTTGTAGCTGCAGCAGGCAGTGCCACATTCTCTCATGGGTCAGATGAGCACTTGGCTTGCTCCGGCGGGACAGCTATTAGTTAAACAGGATCCCTCCAAAACCACCCCTATTACAACAGAATGGCATACCTTGTGATTACTCACTCTGCTCTCTATTTTTGTTGTAGCCACCACAGAAACACCTTTGTGCACATATATGCTTAATCATTTAGTACTTAAGAGAGATTGCCAGTGTTAATGGTGTTTCCAATAGGCTGCAGTGTTCAGCGAACTATAAGACCAAAACCATTCAAGTACGCATAGCAACAAAAAGTTACCTACAAGTAATGTGTTTACTTAAACAGGTATACTGTCTTCTGGACAGTTTTCTTTGTTCTGTAACTAAAATTGTAGTTATGTTGTATATTTACTTGTATTATCGTTGTATGGGCATTACAAATGGGATGTGATCCTGGCTATATTACCAGTTCATAAATTTGAACAAATTATTCTACCTCTCTGCAATTCTTTTCCCTATCCCTAAACCTTGATTAATAAAGTATTTTGAGGACTTTGGATACAAAGCATTCCATAAAAGTGAACTGTTATTCATTATCACTATAATCTGGTCAACTGTGAAAATTTCAAAAGCAATCAAAACATTTAGAAGATGTATTTTATGAAGTTTATTATAAAGGGCTAGAGTTAAAAAAATTTCTAATAAAAATGTACAATATGCACAAAACTTCAGTTGTATTCAGAATATAATTTGAATTGATCCATTCCAGTGCTCTTTTTTAAAAGACAATTTTCTATGTGATATTCAGAACCAAAGTTTTTCATTTTAGTTTTAATTTTGAAATCCCTATTAAAATTTTAAGCATTTTACTTATACCATTGATATACCTCTTAAAATATGCTTCTCTCTTTTAATGAATGTACGTATGTCAAACAGGCAAAATCAGAAACATGACAAAGAGCGATGGTGTGCCAAATAAAACATGTGTTGGTCCTGAATAGAATTGTAGCATTATGAGCTAATAAAGAACAAATATGAATTGAAAAATTCTTTGACAGTGAGCAATGTTCCAACTGCTGTACAGAAAAGCGGTATCAACCATCCAGAGGCAATGAGGAGCCTGTCCCTACAACTCTGAGCGTTTCCCTCATGAATCTAAACAAATTTAGGCCAATACAGAAACAGCTCCAACCCGAAACTTCAAGCCAGGCTACTGACAAGGATGGACATGCTTCTTTGGGCTAGTTGTAAACCTTGTATGCCTTTGCTGTACAGGACAAACCAAAATCTACTGCAAGACTTAAAAACATTATTTCAATTTAGGAACAACACAAAAGAATCACAGAAAGCAATCAATGCTTTCTGCTACTGTGGAGAGAATAAGAAAAGGTTTGCATTTGCTAAATAAAAATATTTTGGAGATATATGTATATCCAAATCTTTATATGTATAAAAATTACAAGAGTAAAATATACCATTCAGTCTCGTAAATTAGAGGATATTATAGACTTGCAGCCTGATTTACCAGAACAGTATTCCAGCTAAATGCTCATGTAACTCAGGTGATTTCTAGCTAGTTCCTACTCAGAAAGAACGGACAAGACATTCTGACAAGCTATGATTTGTCACCTCCCTTATTCATTCATATATTCACTGCAGTCCGTTCATTATAAGTAGGATTTCTAAATAACAAAAAATAAAAAGCTGAATTACTGACTTTATTATTACAACTCCGCATCTGCACTGGCGTATAAAGATGCATCTCAGTTTTCCTTGGTATCTCTCTTCAGTAAACACTTTCTGTCAACTATCTCATCTTTTCCCCTTCTTTTCATTTGAATAATAGAATTTTCCTGTAACAAACATGTTTTCTTTCCTTTAAAAATGTTTGTCATGAGAAGATGGATTATATTTTTAAATCATGAATTTCCTACAGCTAGTCTAACTTTTCTTTGTGCATGCTCAAAATCTAAAAGGAAGGTGGGGAAACATTATCACAATGAACATCAGATTCTCCTAAGCAGAATCCTCAACATGTTACTAGAAGGGTTGGGGGATTCTTAACCAACTTTTTACCAGCAAACATAGCAACAAAGAGAGTAGAAAGATTATGAAAACAGACACGTTCTGCTGCATTCTATTCTTTTTCTAAGATAGCCATTCTCTTCAATATCTTCAAAGGCAAGCTGGGTTGTGACTCATCCTTAAATCTACCCCAACCCCTCAGAACTCCTGTGTGTCAAAATTTAACTTCTCCCTTCACGAGTTTCTAATATAAGAAGCTATTGAAAATAATTTAAATGTTTCCTTTGGTGCTCTGTTGAGTTTCTGATACCTTACTGTTTATTTAGCTTATACCTACCCCAGTCTCCAGTGAGGCTAGAATGAACAGATTGATAAATTCTCATTTTCAGTAGATGGCAGATCAAAGTTATAGTAATACATTATGGATGTAACCGTTTCTATAGAAATTAAGCAACAAAACATGACAATGTCAAAGTAAATGTAATACGACAGGTTACAGAATCCACATTCATTGCTGTAGTACAGCATTGCATAGAAAACAAACTATGCTATTAAATCTACAGCATTACATAAATGGTTGCTCATCAATGAAGAAATAGGATTTGCCAACATAGGAAAATGTTTTTGCCCTATTCACTTAAGCTCAATTTTGTTCTTACTAAGAAAAACTGCAGTTAAGAATATGAAAATATGTGAATCTACAAGTTCGCTGCTACAACTTGAGAGCATTTAAGAAAACATCACCCCCACTCCCCTTCTTGTCCTCCAACAGTAGTTCTGGTATCTTTTAAAAATGTCACTTGAACAAACTGAGAATAGCTCTCATATATTCAAAATTAATTGGCCCAAAAGTCTTTGTTCTTAGAAATGCATGAAAAATGAGTAAAGTCTGTGCTATTTCTGTTCTTGAAATCAAGAGTAAACATATGCATGCATGTGCGCACACAAACTATTTTAGGAGATTCTTAAGACAATAGGTCAAAGGCATCATTCGTGCTGCAAAGCTAGCCATTTTAATTCTACGCCAGGCGACTGTTACCCATCACTGAAAGCTGGTAATGACAAATGCTTGCTATGATCCTCTTCAAAACTTATTTTGCTAATGGACTGAAAATTCCTATTAAATTTTAAACACAGTCACAAAAATAACATCAGAAAAAATACCCCTTCAACAAAATATATGTAATTGTTTCAAGTCAGCAAATCTGGGAATTTTTAAGATGTTTTCTATTTTCCTTGGCTCTTCAAATCTCAATTTAAATTAGTAGCGTATGATAAGGTACATAGTCAGGTCTTCAAATGCTGCTGACACAGAAACAATGGTGCTTAGGCATAGTTGTGCAAAGGTAGAATTAATCCTTGCTGTGGCTAAAATAAGTCCCTAGACTCAAATCAGAGTGACAGAAAGGAATAATGTAGACTGAGTATGTTCATTTATATATATATATATATATGGAACCAAAAGCTTTGCCATTGATGGCTGCAACATAGGGTTGTACTGCCTATGTCTTTCCCATACCGACTAAGGCCAGTTTCCTCTGCTATTGCCAGAAAGAGGAAGAGAGCTGTAAGAAAATGTCTTTCAATGCTATGACACACTGACAATCCAGCAAACTGTGAGATAAAGGTAAATATGCAAAGTAGTCTCCTAGAAGACTACAAATTGTGCTCCTCCATAGAATAAGTCCTTTACACATTATCAATCCTTTACCTGCTCAGAGTTCTTTAAAAATAGCAACTAATTATTAACAAATACTAACAATTGCTAAGTAGCAATTTCTAACAAATTCCTACAAACAGTAACTTAGCAATGGCCAGCTAATGCCATTTTCTTTAAATAATTTTCTGGTTTACAGATGGAAAAAACAGAATAGTGAGCCATCAGTATCCATCAGGACTAAATGAAGTCTGGCCATAGTAAAATGGAGAATAGACAGAAGGGAGCTATTTTAAGCTGCTGGCACTGATAATATTACTGTTACAAAACCTCATGCTTGTTAAGAAGTGTATGAAAAGGAGCTGTACTCTGTCACATCCCTCTCACAACTTTACATGGTCTCCTCCTATTTTTTCTGCTCATCCTTTGTTTCACTTGGAAAGCGACAAAAAGTTATTTTCAAGCACCACTTTTGCACTCCTGGACTCAGTGCAGTGGCAGCCCACAGAGCCCAACCCAGGGGCATACAGTGCACTGATTTTGAAAGAAACACGCACATGTCTAAGTAAAAATAAAAGCCTCTTTTTTTAATGCATCTTCCTCTAGGTTTCTTGCTTTTTCTCTTGTTAATATTGCACAGATGTGACAGCTTGAGTGGAATTCCTTCCAGGATCTCTCATTGTCAACAAAGTGATGACTATGTGCTCCATCCTCCTTCCCTTACAGTCATGATGACTCTTATTACCTTTTTTGGATTCTGCTCTCCTCTTTTCCCATTTCAACACTTCTCTTTCAACTTTTGTGTAGCCACTCCAGTCAATTTCTAGCATGTGTAATGACATGCATATATTTACTGTTAATTTTAATACCTAGCTTCCTACACAGTAGATTGAGATAAACCCCAAGCCAGACCACAAATCAAAGAAACTTTGAATATTCAGACACGCACATTATTAAAACAGGATGCGATGAGGTACAGGATTTTTCTCTATAGCATGACGCTTTCGCAACAGGAATACAAATACACTGCTGTCAATTAATACGTTATGTTCTAAAAAATTCTAAAGTATACAGAAATCCTAAAGTTGCAGAAACTCAAAACATTTGCAGTTAAAAATACATCAGTGTTTTAATCCCATGGTATGAAAAGAAAGATTTCTTTTTTGATCTGACTTACAAGAGAAAGATGCAAGAGTGTTAAGATTTCCCACTCTGAATTAAGAACCAATTTTTAAAGGTACCTAGGGGTACACATAGGTGACATTGTGGATCTCAGAAACAACATCCACTGTGTTAAAGTCCTTAAAATGCCACTAAATACACATTTAATTAGTCACTGTACAGAACTAATGTGACTAATTAGTCACTGTACAGAACTGCAAACATGTTAAGCATTCATAATTCCTAAAGACTGTATTCTGTGCCCCAGCGTAACTGCTCTGCATAGTACTGCTGGGAAAGACTGTCCATGGGCTAATTAGCCTAGGCAGGTCAGCCCACAGCTCTGACAGGTCAGTGAGGAATACTTCTGTCACTATCAATCTTCCCTGATGCACCAGAGGGAAGTGAGCTTAACTAGAAAAAAAGAATAGGGGTGAGTCAACGCTGTGTGACAGCCTTATTCAGTGTACTTTTGGCTTCTGATACCTAAATGGACACTGAGATGCCTGAACCATGTTAAAAATCTGATCAAAACTTAAAGCAGTAAGATACAGCTGTTGACATCTGCATTATATTGCAGTGATGTCACAAAGCATTCTTGTACAGCTTGGAGTGAAGCTTCATGTACTCAACAAAAAATACACAAAAATTCTATTATGCACTTTCCTTCAAAATGCTTCCTTGCACACTGGGAACACACTTTATGGTTAAGCCTGTGCTCTATATTCAAAAGCAAAGTACTTGCCAAGCACAATAGAAATCAATTCAAAATGTAAGATAAGACTGAGAACCAGCAACCCCTCATCTAATTTCCTAGACTTCCAGACATGTACTGCATAGCAGTGCTCTTACAGAAATATGCTCGACAACCATATTTAAGATTCTCACACTGCACAGTGGCACTTTAGCACGCTGACATCTATGAGTCTGTTACCACTTCTGTATGCATCCTCAGTTCCAAAAACTGAGGAAAATGGAAAGAGTTCGAGGACTTCCCTATTTAGGCAATTCTTCATAAGCTTTACACAGATGGAAGATAAAAGATAATGCTCTGAAGTGATCTAATATGACTATGATGCTGTATTCATGTGTATTATTTCACAGCCAGTGTACTATATTTGAAACCCCTGGCACTCATTCCTACTCTGTTTTGTTTTATGACTGCAGCTAGTTCCAGTGTTGAATTAAATATCTGTGTCTCACAGAGGATATAATCCAATAGAAACTGGAGCCAGATCACTGATTTATAACAAAAACTGACTGAAGGCAAGACTTTTTGTGCATGAAACTTTCCCCAAACTTGTACAATATGAGCTGGTACCACTTAAAAAGAGAAGTGCCAACAGAATGCTTTCAAGAGGCTTGCTCTCTACAAAGTGCAATGACTACAAATGCTCACCTAAGCTAACAAGAAAAGGAGATGCAAGTCTCCCCCTTCATTTACTAGGAAGTAATCCAATAATATTTCCAAGATATTCTGATGTGGGAGGAGAAATGACAGAACTTGTACACCTGTTATGACGGACATTTTTACATTCTTGAGAGGACCTGCCTTGGCTCCATCCCTGAGTATTTGCACTTTGGTCCCACGGGAAACGTTACCCATTTAAAGGTCACAAAAAAGAAGGGCTAATGAAGTTTATACACTAGCATGCTCTTTTTATGCACATACTACCTTATTTATTGCTCAATTTAATTTTTCGCTTTAGCATACATCACCCATGATGGTGGGTCCATTCATGTGCCCAGGTTTCAGCTGGGATAGAGTTAATTTTCTTCCTAGTAGCTACTGTGTTTTGCATTTAGTATGAGAATAATGTTGATAACACATATTAGTTTAGTTGTTGCTAAGCAAGGCTTATATTAAGTCAAGGACTTTTTCAGCTTCCCATAGAAGCTGAGAGGGACCATAGAGAGGACAAACTGGCCAAAGGTATATTCCATACCGCAGACACCATGCTTAGTATACAAAAGCGGGTTGGCCCAAGGACAGGAATCCACGATCACTGCTCAGGACGAGCTGGGCACTTGATCATCAGGTGCTGAGCAATTGTATTCCATCACTCATTTTGTATATTCTTTTATTATTATTATTTTATCTTCCATTAGTGTTCTATCAAACTGTCTTTATCTCAACCCATGAGGTTTCTTTTTTTTCTGATTTTCCTCCCCTATTCCACTGGAGAGTGGGGGCACGTGAGTGAATAGCTGCATGGTCCTGGTTGCCGATCAGGGTTAAATGACAACAAAATGAAAAGCAAACTAAACTCATCTATAAAAAGTCTGGAACAAAAATGTTGTTGGGTCTGAAAAAACATGCAAGAAAACAGATGTATAAAAGCACACATGCATACATAGGTAACACAAGAGTAATTGTACTTAAAGTTAATTAAAGTTAAACCAATGCTTTAATTAAATAATGGTGAGATGTGGACATAGCCATCTCCTCCAACAAATTTAAAAAAAAAAGCTTTGTGAGGGACAGCCAATAAAAAATCAAAGAAAATATGAACATTAATATCTTAATGTGCATGCAAAGTAATTTATTAATAGATTAAAACTTTAAAAAGCTGTTCTAATGAGATGTAGCAGTAAGCCCTCTGATACGCGAGCAGTGCAACAGGCATAGTGTATTAACTTCTTCTATTAATGTTATTTGAATATGTGCTTTGAACTAGAGATTACAAGCACTGATTCTGCAGGAAGCTTTCTTTCAGGAATATGTTTCTAGCTTCCTATTTTTGTATAATGTTAATCACCAAGGGTGCTTTTCTAGCTGAATAGCACAGTACAAGAAACATCATCTTCCTTTTTATTCCAGGTGTTCTTGTAGAATTGCTCTATTAGTCAGGTAACATCCAAGTAACCCTTCACCTACCCGAGGTCGTATTCAAATGACAGCTCAAAGAATATGTGGCTATTCAGAAACTGCAAATAAAGGACTTGGATGCTTTCAGAAATCTCGTAAAGTAGGGCTGTAGGATCAAAACCTAAAATAGCAGGCCATGCAGAGTATCAAATTTGCTACAACTAGCAAGCGTAACAACACCTAAACCGCCTACAAATAGGGGGTGGACCTGATTATGTAAACTTATCTTTATCGCAGGTAAAGGTGACTTTCATACCCCTTACCTTTGTGATACCCCATCGCGTAAAAACAGTTTTCAGTAGTAAGAAGCACTCTGAACTAGATGTTGTAGTGTGGCTTTCCTGATCTGGAAGTTGGCTTCCATCTGCTGCCACTAGCTTCTGCACATTGTTTTGGCTGCCGGTCACAGCGCCACCCCCCCCCATCCCCCTTTTTAAGAACTAAATCATAGCACACTGCAATTCAGTTGAATTCTGTCCCCATCCTCACAATTCCATCATCAGTACTTCAAAGAAAGGATAAGGGATAAAGACACATTGTCTTTGCAATAGGGGCACAATTTTTTACTGCAAAAGAGATTCTGCTTTTTTGCCAGATTTTGGAGCCTTTTCTGTCTCCAGTCTGGCAATAAAGAAAGAAAAAGACTCCTACCTCTAATATCTTACTCAGTTGTTGATAAATTATATTACCAAGGGATTTATTTAATCTTCCATGTATTTAAAGAAGTTTTCAGCATTTGTTAAAGATTTGTCTTGGGATAAAAGGATTTTAAAAAGTCATAAAACAGCTCTCCAATTTGACAAAATATAGAAAAAGAAATCCAGAAAAATCATGCATTAAAAAGAGAAAAAATCTAGAACAATCTAAACCATACTTCAGAGAAACGTAGTAGTAGCATCGTACATTAATGCCTAATGAGTCGGACAGTATTTCCAAAGCCCAAAATTCAATTCATAAATTTAATGGAACATTTATGCATTAAAAGGCTGCCAAATCTACACGCATCTCAAAGATTCTGAATACTTTAATCTGCAAGCACGTATTAAGAAAGAAACTTTGTATTTGTTTTAACCTAGGAGAAGTAGAGGCAAACAAGTCTAGCTTTTTTTGCAAGCAAATACCAGTTACGGAACTGTAAGTATAGCAAACAATGTAGTTATCATGACAATTAAACAGGGAAGAGGAGAAATATTTTTACATTGCCAACATTTAAAATTAATCATCATTTGATCTTAGCTTTATTGCAATTACTGCTTTACCTACTACTAATTTTCCTGCCAGCTGGAAAGTACAATTGATTGAAGATACTGGGGTTTTTTTTTAAGATTTCTTAAGTATACCATAAGGTAAAGGACATTGCAAATACATATTAAAAAGAGGTCTTGCCAACATGCAGCCCTGAACACAAATTTATCCACGATCTAGAATGATTAACCTAATGCCCTCAAACCGCACTTAGAACTTGTGTTATACTGATCCATGTTTTAAGTGAATACTGACATCTTGATCTCCTGAAGATGAGCGGAATAGTTTTCCTGCCAGCAGGCACTTTAAATGAGGTATACAAAAATACACTGCTGTTGTCAAAATCTTTGCATGCATTTCCAAACATTCTTACAGCAAGCATTTTGTTAGACATCCACTTTCTAATTTGGAATAAATATCTCTTAATAAAGACGCACTTAAACCAATGCATATTTGAAACAACTAAAACATTAGGACTAACATTTCATAACAGAGATTACTATGCTATAAACCTCTTTCAGAAGGTCATATTATATAAATTCTACTAATTCAAATGGAAATGTTATCTTTGAACTGAGAAACAAATTGGCTTGTGAAACCGGCATTTACTACTAATGCTCAGCATATGTTTTGAGGCACATTACCATATAGATACAGCCCAGAAAAATCAGGCTTGAGCGCCTCATTGGCCTAATATCTGAGAGCATCATACCTGCATGCTGACAGTTGTTTCTGAACTCACCTGGGATATACCTCGTGTATCTCTTCTAAGGAATAAAGATGACTCCTAGTCAGCTGTAGAAAAGCTTGGTTGTCTGCCAGTAGGAATTTTGTAAAGTCACTGTATCTGGGGATGATTTAGTACCTAACTTCCCCAAGAAGTTGGCTACCTTCAACCCAGGCTGAATTCACACCCTAAACCAGAAGGTTCTGCATTCTCAGGTTAGGAAGAGGGGATAGGCCCTGGAACATAAATATGTTAAAGTCATGATCAATCATATGTGTTGTTAATAGAAGGGAAATCAGGAATAAAGAGCAGGTAAGGAAGTTACCCGGAAGACTGTCCTTAGACAAAGACCACTCAGAGGGTAGAAACAGTCAGAGCTGGGGAACTCTGCTGGGTTAGTATATAAGGATCATGCTTTCACGTTTGCTTTTAAAATACATTTTTTATGACTCTACAAGCTCTGTACTACTTTTTAGGAGCTTATCAAGTTAAATTAGTTTTTACATACTATGGGTAAACAGGAGTGAATCAAAATATATGAAGTGCAAGTGCACAATCAGTGATTAAAACATTTATGAATGGAACACAAATAGGAGACAAATAAAGCTTTAATGCTCTATAGCATTCTATAGTTTCATACTTCTACTCCACTTGATTTAGTCCAGGGAAATGTAACTATTCACATGCAAAGTAGACTAATTGATAGACAACTGCAACCTGAGGAGGATGCCTTAATCACTTCTATCAGTACTGTTTCTTCACTTTCTATAAATGATGAAAATATTTCCCACAGAGGGTACATGTTGGTCTCCCACTGTCCAGGCATACATCATATCATTAAAGTATATCCAGGCATGCACTTCCTCATGTTCTCTCTCTTCTTTTCTGGCTGTAAACTAATGAGTTATTATTTGTATAAAAACAAAACAGCTCTAGCAAGGAAGAATTAGCAAACACTATACCTGTGTGGTGTCTAGTCCATACTGTAGCTGGTTTAAATCAGAGACATTCAGTTTAAAACACCCAGGGTAAAAAACACAGTCACAAGAATAGCAAACAATCTAAATTAAATGAGTTTCTCTCCTACATGTCACTTTCATATATTCCTCCAAACAGTTTCAGCTTTGGTGAAAGCCAAAAAAGATATAAGCCAAAGGAACTGACACAATACTAATTTTACTTACTTTCTTTGATCCTTCCTTTCAACTTTATAACTGAAGGAACTAAGAAAAAGAATAACTGAGTTTATATTGAAACTTCATAACCAGCTTATTTCACAGCTGATGAAATAAGCACCACCAATTCTATACATTTCACAAAGGCAGGCATGTTATCCGTCAACTCATAAAACCACAAGAATGTAAGAAAAAGCAGATTCATCAAGTGATACTGCACTATGAAAGGTAACTCGTATATCAGCAAAGTTGTTGTCATGACACAAAAACTGTAAAAGTATCTTTCCTTCCCTGCATTTCACAGATGCTGGCACCAAGCTAGTGAAAGTTTGTAGTGACTTCCATCGCAAGACAGACAAAATAAAACCCATAGATAAATATCTGTCAAGAAAGCAGTTCGAAGGTATAATAAGGATAAAACACAAAAAGTATACAAATAGCCTAGGATTTGTACCTTTGATTCTTGTTCTTAAAGAGCAAGAAGGTTGCCTGAAGCTTTTCACTGCTTGTATAAATTGGGAAAATTTGTATGCTGCTACTAAAGGAGAACTTCAGCACTTACTTTTCCTTCTGTCCTGCAAAAAAAAATTACTTTGCTTTGGAATAAATTTGAACACAAATATGATTGCTGGAGGTCTTTGGGGATCCTTTCTGATTCAGTTCATCACCAAAATTCCCTCTTCTTTCTGTTTTGCCTTAAAAAAAAATTAAAAATCTGCTTTTCCAAAGAGAGACAGTAGCAAGGGAAATATGAATAAAAATATGAGATTAGGAATCAGTGTGCAGTTGTGCTAGGTAGAAAAAAGATTGCAAGAAAAAGCAGCAAGAAGAATTTGGGAGTTCAGTGCAGGGGCAGACTGGGATGAGAGGGCAATGATTTGAGTGCAGGACAGAGATGACAAAGGCAAAAAGTCTGCAACCAAAGGTGGAAAGGAGCAAGATATCTAACACTATTACTGGTGCAGCACCTTATTCAGTCTAAAACACTAACTGTGGCGCCTCTGTAATTTTCTTGGAACACTAGCTCATCTTTTACAAAAGAGCTTACTTATTCCACCATCTAGATCATGAGTTTTACCAGACGGAAGAAAAGTACAGCACTTGCTGTACATAACACTTCCACTCATCAGGGTCATTCATATCTACCTTTACTTTCAACTGAATAAAAATATTTTTTCTTTCAAAGTTTCATTTTCTTCTATAATGAAATTTATCATTTCCTCTCTGAACCATAACTATACACCTAACCTCCTTATTCTTAGATGGTACTTTTCATAGATGTCATCCACCTGCACCTCAGTCTCACTGAAATGTACTTCTTCCTTCAACTTTTTATTAATATTCTTCAGCATTAACATTTCCTGGGTTACATTTTCAGTTCTCACCATTCCCACACTTCATCTTTCTCAAAACTGCTCCTTCTGGCTCCTTTCCCTTCCCTATAGCTGTCCTCACCTTTATTGACCAACTCACTCTTTGTCCCTTTTCCTTTCCTATAGTGGCTCTAGCAGGGAACTCAGTCCAGTAAGCCCAGAAGAATTTTTTTAATTTGAGCAGCATTTGACCCAAGCTGTTTCTTCTAGACCTACGTTCCTCTTTTAGGATCAAATATAGTGTTCATTATGTACTTTTCCATGCTTGTAATTTGGAAAAAAAAGGGAATACCACAGATAATAAAAGATACAAAGAACTTTTTTGAGGGTAAAAAATTATAATTTATGAGTAAAAATTCGATAGCATTAGCATAGGTCTTTCCAGTTGTTAATAATAATACAATTATGTAAAATTACAAAGGTCAGGAAAATAAAATTGAGTCCCTACTTACCCAGGGTTATTACAGAACACTTGGTACGTCCCACAAGTATGTCACTGTGTCCATATCTGGACAGATTTGTACTCAGGCAATTGCATCCTCACAGTACAGCATAACCCTTGTAAAATTTCAACTGGAAAAAAATAAGTTTTAGACTTTCCCCCTAAAAAACCCTGTGGTGTCGTGTTTTTGACACAGAACGAACACCTGCATTCCCAAGATGGACAAGCGATCCCTAAATATACATCCCATAAAGTACACTTTACAGCACAAACTTGTACAGTAGGTGAAGGGAGAATTAGTACAGAGCTGGTCACATTTAAATTAACTTACTTGCTTTCTCCTCTGATAGCTTTTCAATTTCCTGCTGAGTTATGCCTACAGAAACGATAGCATTTCAGAATTAGAGAGAAATAGTGAGGGCAGAATAGCGAATATGTATGTGCCTACAGACATTTGAAATATGTTGTGTGCAAAACAACGCGAAGGGTAATGATCCCTTAGGAAATTTGGGTGACGCCTACTTGCTGTCACTTGGTGGCGCTGTTAGGAACGGTAGCTGGCCAGCTTTTCTACGCTGCAGCAACCTTTCCTTGCCATACCATTTTTGCAGGACTAGCATACTACTGAAAAGGAAGGAAGAGGGCAGCCCTGAACTTCTTCCCAACAGAAGAAAACCTTTCAATTCTATATTTTGATGCAGTGTAGAAACCCCAAACTAAGGCAGGAGAAAGTACTTTAAGCTTACAAAAGGAAGAAATCGGACGCAACGGTGGTATTAAGCAGGAGAAAAATCAGAATGGAAGAAATATGCTTTAAAATAGAGATGCTGTGGTACTGTTGAATGTAGAGCTGAGGAAGTCCAGAGTGCAGAAGGTGCTCTGCGAAGGGCCCTGGAAAAATCTTCAGGGATATTGGGCGTGTATTCAAGTTCTGCTGCAAGGACTTTATTAACAAGTGAACAGTATAACAAAGTCAGACCTAAGAACCAGTGATTTTAGAACAGGTGCCAACGGCTAGACAGCAGGCTCAAGGCATCCACTGGCCAATCTGAGATGACATATCCCGTATTTCTGCTGTATGTTCATAAAGCAGAGTGAAGCTGTTTTATCTATTTGCTTGTAAGTAGTATACAGCATCCTTTGCCAGTTTTTGCTCTTTCAAGGCAGTAAATTTCCAGAAATCACTTTTTAAAAAGTTATTGTGACAGACCTTAATAATACCACTTCAACAGCTGATTGAGTTGATTAAATCAATTTCTGCGCAATAACTAAAGAACAGCTCTCCAAATAATCTGCAGAAATCAGTTAAGGTAGCTTTTGATGCAAGAGCACACAGACTTGGTAGAAGGGCGGGGAGAACCTTGGCAGCACAGCTAATAAATGTAATTATAATGATAAAAGCTCACAAATGGCTTCATTCTACACTGTCACTCACAGCACAACCTGCTATCGTTCACTCCTGCTGCACACAACGACCTTTGTCATGCTTGAGAAAACAGCTTCCCACTGTGATTTGACTCTTACTGAGTGGCCAGATGGGGCAGTTTTGCTTCATTATTTGTGTCTGTGAAGTGGAAATGCCAACAGAAAGATTCATTACTGTCAAGATCATCACTGCAAAGCTCCTCTGATTTATTAGGGCATAAACTGCTGTACTGGCTGTAATGAGACATAAATGTTCTGTAAGGCCTATGAACTCAAGAAGGAAATACACACTGCCATCAAGAGGCTATGGGCCTAATTTATTAACAGCTTGTGCCAGTACCGTCACAGAAAATCATATAGGCAGACTGCAGCAGTTGTAGGAAAAAATGTAACAGATTAGCCAATGACGTGTTTACATAAAATATTTTCTTTCAATTTTCTGAAATGTGTACAGTGCAGACAGGTGAAATGCAAAGGAATTCCTAAATACATTAAAATATTAGCTACAAGATCACACAGACCATTCCAATCAAAGACCCACTCCCAGCCGTGACTGAAACTATCCTTTACAGCCCAGCCCTTAGGATTCTACATTTCCATTAAGTCACTGGTTCCTCAGACAGTTAAAAAACCAACCAACCAAAACCAAAAAACCCCAAACAACAACAAAAAGACTCAAAACAACAGAAACAAACAAGCAAATAAAAACACTCAAAGACTGCACAGTACAATTTAAAACCGAGTCCAAATCTGCAACCATAGTCAAGCATCTGCTGTACTTTCAGAAAGGAAATAACAAATTATGTTTACATTCAGTTAATGCATTATAGGATAAATGTAAACATCTAACTATACATTTACACAGTTTACAGAAAGAATTGTACAAAATTTCCTTACTGAAATCCCATTAATTTCCCAGGTACCTCTTCCAAAATTTAGAGGCGCATACACCCACGGTATAGGTCAGGTTTTTTTAAAAAAAATATAGTTTCAAAATGTTTCAGAGAACTTCTTATGAGAAGTTATGCCTTGAAAGAAACTTCCCTAGTGGGAAATACATCTCAATCTGAGCAGTCATACACAGACAATTAAACCTGCAGAGCACTTTTCACTCTTAAAATTTCAGCAAAATTAATAAAGCATATTAAAAGTACAAAGATATCTCCTTCTGATGGCATGGTAGTCTTGCCTATGCTTCTAATTTAATAATCCAGTCTCACTCGGAGGGCAAGTACACTGTACTGACACAGCTCCTGTGAGTAGTTCCGAGTCTTGTAGATACTGTAGTGCTGTTAGCACTTGATTAAATATTAATGTGGGAATGAACACCAGGTTCTTTTGCCACTCAACAACCCATTACTAAGTCACTCCGGAGAAAGGAGGAAAAGACACATGTTTTGTTGAGCCACTTTCATTTGGGAAGGCTAAATCTGTACATTAAAAGAAAAAAAATAGTTCATTAGTAGCGTTTTTAACATACCTATATGGCTTGCTTTACAGTACTATTCCCTTATGGCTATTAAATGTTCTGACATTTAAAAAGTAGCAAACCGAACCATAACTAAAGCAGGCATTTACTCACCTTTTTTCTGACTAAATGATGGAAAATTATCTAGACTCTTTTCTGCAAATCTGTATCTTATTTCACAGTTTACTATCTGTTTAAAGGTGTATCCCATAAAAAGTGATCTTAATATAAAAAAATACAAAACATAGTAACAAATGCTGAAACAGTCATTAAATTTCCTTCTGACTCAACTTTCTGTTCATTTTAGTGATTTAATAAGAATATGCCTTTTCAAAATGCCTTTTCACTGAAACACTGCATCATACACGTTTCTTGGACAGATAATATGACATCAACAGTGCAGTGCAAACGCGAGAAAATTACCAGTTCGCTTTATAAATAAAAATAAATAGTTTGGTTTTAAAAGCTAAAAATAACCTTAAACAAGTCTCTTCTCCACAAGGTGAGATGAAACTTTAAGAAGCATCCTTTTAGTTTTCAATTCAGTTTTACGCTGAAGTTCAGCCCTATTTTAGGATCATGGCTTCCCAGAGGGAACGCTAGTGAGCATTTAGCTTCGGAGATACCGAAGCCTTCCAAGTGCCCCTTGCTGCAGAGAAGGAACAATTACCATGAAACTCCTCCAAATTTATAGTCAACTGCTCTCCTTCCCAGGAAATTCTGGAGTACTGTGTACCTGTATAATTAGAGACGGAGCAGTTGCTGTATCAATCTTGTGCAGAATTTATACAAAAAAGGGCCAATAACATTAGGCTTGTAGGAATGCAACAGAAGAAACCTCACCAGGATGTGAAGCCCATCTGCCATTTCCCTCCTCTCCACACAAATATAGTTCAAGCAAGACCATATTGCCACCTTCCACCATTAACAAAACAACAACAAAATGAAACTTTAAAAATGCATGAAAGATGGCAACACTACCATCCATCCCTTAGAGGCGGAGATCAAGTTCTGTTTCCCCCCCTGCTCCTCAGCAAAACCAGCTGCAGTTCTTTACACAATATGAGCACTTGCCTGCTGTATTCCTCTCGTTTTCCTGAGAGTCCCTGGTGGTTTACATCATGTAGAGATCCTGTTCACCCCTGCTAAGCAGTTAGTCGTAAAGGTAATACTTTGTAGTTATGGAAGCACGTATCTGGCACAGAAGAGCATATCAAAAAGTTGCTCTGACACAGAATGGGACAATACTTATGAGAGTTCCCTAGATGGATTGAGGAGACTGACGGTGGGATTCACATTTTTAAGAAAGGAATTTGCTAATTTCCTTAAAGGTTCAGTATTTGTCAACTGAAAAGTTTGTTCTGGCTGGCTGGCAATGATTAATGACTGTCATCTCCTTGCCTGGGAGAAGAGACACCATTCTGAGCAACCTTTGTGTAGGGAAGCGGGGGGAAAAGACACTCCCTACATCCTTGCTGTTATGTGACCAAAAATGGACTGACCTCAGTCTAGTCGCATCTACCAACATGGGGAAAGTATGTGAGGATTTTATTATGAACCAAACTAAGATTTTGAAATATATGTTTATTATTTCCTATTGCTAAGACAAGTAAGCACAGTCAAAGGCTTCGTTTTGAGTTTCACATTTGAATACAACTGCGTATTGTACATAACACTGTTATAACCATAGGGAAAACCTCACCAGTTATATTGAACTAATGGCTTATTAGATGTCACTCTTGCTGCGCACAAATGTAGAGCCAAGTGTATTTTTCTGGCTGAAATTGCACAAACATGACGTACCACAAAGGCATCCTCAGATGTCTGGCTCATCCCTAGCTTCCATACATGACCTTTTAAGGAGAATTTAGGTCAGCCTAAATGAAACAGTTTGTTTCAAAATGGGGTGCCATATGTCAAAATGTACTTAGTCAGCCAGTATAATTTTTAGCCAAAAATTCAGTATTATCAGATATGGTGCTAAAATCTCTGCACTCACAATTTTCTCATGCTGTTTGTGTACACATTTGAATATTTTGCACAAATTTGGTTTTGGTTGCTTAAATGAATCAAAATATTAGAAAAATACTATCATAGTTATTAGAATCATACTGATATCATTGTTTGTTAAAATCATTAGTAAGTAATACTGCTAAGTTTCCATGATGCTTTTTATGGTCTAAGTTTTGTCACCCTGTTTTTAAAAAAAATTCTAAACAGTTCCATTTGCTATATAGATATTATGGGTACTACTCATCGTGAAATCCATGATAGGTCAGGGAGATAGTCGCAGAATTGGAGATAATTCCCATTTTGAAGGATTGTACTAAATAACACACAAGAAGGTGCCATAAACTACCTCTAGCTAAGAAAATGAAAACTTATTTCACAAGGCAGCTAACACATCCCTTTGTCTCAGCAAATCTTCCTCCCTGTGTAGGAGACAGAGAGAAGGAAACTCCCATTGGCCACCTAAGTAGAGCTATTTTCTAAAGAAATTATTCTAGCAGAGAGGAACATGACAGCATTGTTATGCTGATCAAATCACAAGCAGTGTGTGCTGCCCTCATGCCAGACTTCCAAGGACAGCATGGCTGAGAGCACAGATTTTCTGGTAAAATAAGGTACATCCAGCTAGGATACCGGACGTCCCAAATATAAACCCAGCAGAAGCAGAAACACTGCATTAAAAAAGTCTGAACTCCTCTGATAAGTAGTCCCCAAAGCTACAAAGAGAGATTTTTAGATCCTCATTAGTCCCTACATGCCACACAACAGCATGATGCCGCCACTGGCTACGTTCCCAACGTTGCATGAACAAATGCATGTAGTACTAACACTATAGCACAGGAATAGGGGAAGTGGGAGAATGAGGGGAAAATAACTTGGTCTCAGTAAAAATCCATATTCATTTCTGAATGGTGGTCCAATTATGCCTTTTCAATACAATATAAACCATGGGATCAGACTCAAACTCTACAGAAGAAAACAATGGGTATCTCAAACTATCCATACTCCCTAGCCATATTCTGTGGTCCCCATTAAAATTGCCAGCATTCAGCTGCAAAAATGCTACACTGATGGTGCTCCCACAAATTGGTGACTGACGAGGGACTCTTTTTCAGTGGCGAGTGACAAGAAATGGGAGCATAGAAAGATAATCTAACCATAGCCATTTCTGCACACATGATGAAATTCATCTTCCGTGAATTTTTGTGCCTATAAAACTTCATAGCCTGAATATTTGATGAAAACTCACCCTCTAAATGTGATGTAAACTTAGCCAAAGCAAATGTTTACAGTTTTCACCCATCTCTACCACAGATGTTTCAGTATTTAGACAAAACTCTCATTTTATGGAAAATTCAGCCATTTCTTTTCACAGTGAGAGCAAAACTAATAAATGTATACTCAGTTAATTTCATTCTTCGAGATTAACATAATAGAGTAGATGAACTGCCTAGGGGTTTTTCCCTTCGTTTGTAAAAAGAACTGAAAACAACTGTACACCTACTGCAGGGCAACTGCAACAGTAATTTTCAGGCTGGTAGATGTTTGTAGATAATCTGAGGGAAGGTACCTCAAAAGAGGCAGATTGGAATCTTGAATAAGTGACGTGCTGCAACTAACCCATAACCCAGCATTATATGATGAGTACTTCATGTATCTGGGAGCATAAGGCACATCAGAAGAGGTGGTCAGCTGCAGCCCCAAATTTTATAATCAGTTTATTGGAAATCATATACAGTGGCAACACCAGCCCACGGTTTGGCAACACTCTTCTTCCATGCTTGTGCATATTGGTAATTCACTGCTCTCTGTAGCCAGCCTTCTATGCAATACCACAGAATACTTTTTCTCAGAAGGAAAGGAATCTGTGTAAGACAATCTGAGAAATCCTCTTTTGATTCGCATTTCATTTACTTCACTTTACTTCCTTCCTTCTATTCTTTCCTTTATCCTTTTTCCTTGTAATTTTGGGCAAGATTTTTTATTCTTGGAAAGTCTACTAAGCAGATGGATCTAGAAAATAACAGAAGTTAACTTTCAGATGGTCTCCCATAATTTACAATATGTTGCACCTATTCCTTTTTTGCATGAGTTTGTCTATTATTTGGGGAGAAAAAGCCTATGAGAACAGGACCAGACCTTCTTGAGTTGAAGACCTGCTCACAGCTTTCTACCTGATATACTGAATATATATTTCAGTTTATTTATTGAAAATGCATATTTGTTTAGTAAGAGTTAAAGATTTAGATTGATCCAAAGTGACTGAACTATAAATGATTAAAAGACTAGTATTATTCTATCTTTTGTCTTTATACTCCATACTTTGGAAACATTCTTCATGGTTTTACTAATATCTTGTATTATTAAATCAACTAAAAACCGCAGAGACAGACCATAACTGATGCTACCTTGGACATTACTAAAAAATGAAAAATTCTCCTTCAGAGGCTGAAAAACAGAACCATGTGATAGAAATTTCTTGGAGTAACTACCGTATTTCACAATTCCATCATATTTTGTTGGAACCGAGAGGAACGCCCAGGAGCTTGCCTAGCAGATATGTCTGTTGCCTCCATTCATGCACACTTCCAAATTTTCCTTTAGGTTTCTTGACAGCAGAGAGCAGTCATCTTTCTGAGGGTGCTTGTGGCAATGTTTTTCCTCAAACAAGGATAACCTGTTTCTATTTATTTTTAAAGTAGGAGAAGTGAACGTAAAAATATTACCAGAAGTTGGCAAATATTCCCAGATGCTGTTAAATCATAAGAGATATGGAAATTGACTGTACAATTTGCGAGAGGCACAATTCTTCACAAAAACAAACCTTAAGTGGCTTCTGTCTTGAATTGTCCAGAAAAGCCAGAAATAAAAAAACAGATTCCTATTTTGTATCCAGTAGACCGACCTCTCTATAGATACATAAAAATACACAAAATGATTGGATTAAACACAGGTAATGCTTCTGATATGTCTTGCTTTAAAAAAATGCCTGTATTACGTGTCACGGGCCCCGTAGGTGTTCTATTTTATGAACCTCATTATATTACATTTTTAAATTTGTGTTATAAGTATTTATAGCTGCTTCTATTTTCATAATGACATGCTGAACAGCAGCCATTGGGACATACACTTTACTACTACACCGGATTTTAAAGCCTTCTTCAATAACGAGTCCTGGATGATTCAAAATCCTACATGTTTTTTCAAGATATGAATGCCTAATGACATAAGACGGCAGAAGAAGAACTTCTGTTTTCTAGGGCATCTAACAATGCACTAAACTCAACTTCAGTGTTAAAATCCAGCAAAAAGGTTTCAGGAACTTGTAAGGGGAAACCTCTGTGACTGATCTTAAATCTCAACAGAAGTCAGTGCACAAGTGTTATTCCACAGAAACAGAACATATTTATTCAGAGGTGTAAATCTCGTTCTGTTGGACAGAGACAATTATGGTAAGGGTACTAGAGAGGATTATGAGATGATGGCATTTAGAATCTCATAGAGAAGAATGGGGTTTTATCGGTTTTGCAGCAGATGTCTGCATATGGGAACAGAACACAAAAGTTAAGCCTACAGAGACTGCCACGTTTTCCAGAAGTCTCAGAATGTAGTTAATGCTGTTATACCAGTTTAGAAAAAGTAGGCATAAATATAGTGAGATAAACAGTGCACTCTAAATGGGCATTCTATAAAATGCAGAACAACTAACACAGTTAAGGATTCAACCACTAATAAAGAATCAGCAGACCCACAACAGAGTTCTAAAGACAGGATTGTTTGGATAACTTGTTTAGTTCTTAATTCAGTAAAGCACTTTAATGTATGCCTGAATCCATTGCTTTGGTTAGCAGAGATGTAATAATTCACATATGTAAGTGCTTTCCTGAAATGAATACTAAACTGCACATATATGATCCCCTGCATGTAATGAATCTTCCGTACTGTCTTGATATATGTGCATGTATTGCTGGATTGTTCTATAGCCAGACACCACGAAGGATAACAGAGGTACTCTGGGAAAATGGTATATATGAATAATAATTTCATATATAAACAATGTCTGTTATACTTCCAAACCAGCAGAATTTGGCCTCTCAGAGCAAAATGAGCAAGAAATACCATTTACTATATGTAATGGGATGCCAGCAAGAGAATATTATACCAAACATTTAACTTCCTCCCTTTGTAACATTCCCTTTCCAAACATCTCTTGAGATTTGATATTTAAACATGTAATTTACCAACCTTCTCAACTTAATGTAAATATCCAACAGAAGTTAACTTAAAGTCTCAGTATGTAATGAAACAACACACTAGGGCTTATTTTAATTCACTGAGAGTTATATAAAATAAAAGTATATGAAGATGTCATTAAAGGAAAAGTGATACAGGAATGAACTAAGAACGGATCACACAAACTGGGTAGAAATATAGTTCAGTACTCAGATGAAAATGTCTGAAAAGAGTTATTTCTTTGTGCTGGTCTATAGTTTTACAGAGTACTTACCAATCACTTACAGGCTACTGGAATTGCCATACCTCATCGGACTAGCAACGAATCTGACCGACTGGTTAAGAAAAGTTGCAATAACCGATTTTCCTATTTAAGCCTCACCATTGCGTTGTCTCCTCTACCTGTATTACTGCATGTAACTGTGAACATTCTTGTTAGTCATAAAAATATTTTGAATCCTATTAATGCTGTCCACTACATAATATTGAGTTTGATTCAAGCTTAACCTTACACTTAAAAATTAGAAAAATCAAAATTTTATTGCAGTATATTCTAAAGCTATAACAGAGGCCTAAGACAAGGTAAGGACAGCTTTTGAAAACTTACTCCAAAATATATATGAAGATTTCACTCTTCCTGGTCTGCAGAATCAGTGAAAAGTTTTCACTTAGTATCTTGTGTTCTACAGAACAGAAAGTACCTATAAAGCAAGCGGGCTTGTAGATCTATTATATCTTTCTTATTTCAGGCTATAGGTGAAGGAAGCAGAGATGAATGAGCGTAACCCTAAGTTTTGTCTCTTTCACCAACTTATTTTTCACCAAGGCTCTCCTCTGTAATGTGACCTTTAATATGCATTCAGAGAATTTCAACTGCTTCCAGAAGCCAAACAGGTAATTTAGGAAGACATTCAGCTCACCATCATCTTTAGGTTTTTTTTACTATTTGTATTTCTTTAAATTATTATTAATCCAAATTGATTGATTGGAATACTGTGTTATCTCTTTATTGTCAAATGCAACCAAATAGGTTTCATATATGCAGCTATGGTCACCTTTTTATTGGTAGATTACTCATAATTAACAATATACATTCTTGATATTTTACAGAGACTGTAGATATTCATCTAAAATAGAACTGCTCTGACAGCCTTCAGCATCTCTTTTCTGCCTGTCGTGTGTAAGTAAGAAGATGCATACATTATAAAGAGAAGTAATTAAAAACAAGCAGGCTATGAACTGTACCCTGGCTTTCAGTATAATTGCAGTATTGTTCAGTTTAAACCACAGAAACTAAAACACAGTTTTTATCATGCTGTTGAAGAACTTCAAGAAATAAATGATCTCACTATTTCCTCAAGCGGATGACATAATTCTTCACAAAAAGCACTACCTCAAGAATAGACATAGTCCACAGAATGAAATGGACATATTTGTGCAATTACTATTGCCTACTTTAACTGTCCTGCTTCTGGCATAATAACTCCACAAAAATAAATTTTTAAAAAATTAAGACCTTACAGCACTTCAAATATCAGGTCAGCTTTGATTACACTCATTTTGTGGGTTAGTAAAGAGAATCCATAAGATTCCAGGTTCTTATTATGCTATTTACTTACAGTACTTTGGTCTCTCTTGTTAATAATGGCTTTCAGCCACATACTTCAGTGATACGGAGTTTATGCCAGATGCAAATAGCGATTACTCGGAGCCATCCAGGCACGTTTTATGTACACATATTTTATCTCAAATTTTGGAACTCCTTATGTCTACATACACTACATAAAAATATCTTCTTTTTTATAAGCAAAAGTAATGATTTTTGTGTTACAGATACTCATGAGTTCCCAAAAAATGCTTTGGACAATCTATTTCAGATCGTGGATTATTGTCCATTTTAACTGCCCATTGTTTAGAAGGTACTTGGTATGGCTTAAAGTTAATTTACTTTTGTACCTGTTTCTGATTACATGACAAACATTAACAGGGTAATGGCACTTTGGTTATACATTTATATTGTGTGTAAATGATCATCCCAACTAAAATTCTTAAAACATTCAGAAAGCATTAGCCACTATATGATTCTAGCCAATATAACTCTGTATATGAGAGGCAATAAGCCTTCCTCTGGCAATCCACATATACCCTGAGGAAAAGATTCAATTACCCTTATCTTCAAAAAAAAATGCTTCCCCACTTCTTGGTTTTAAGCACTGCAGAAAAAGTTTCTTCATGGAAAATTACATTGACAGTGGCCTAGAAAAGAATTCTTAACTACTTCGAGTGTCATAATTCTTAACTACTTCGAGTGTCATATTAAAGAATACAGGTAGAAATACTAGTGACCAAGTCATAGACAACATTCTGCTAGTTCTGACACCCACCCCCCCCCAAAAAAAAAGCATTAACTGAAATAGAAACCTACCTGCCTTTTTTTTTCCTCTTTAAAAGGGAGAATAATGTAGAAGACAATAATTATTTTTTTTTTCCTCAAAAAAAATTGCAGATGGGGCAAGAAATTAGGACTACAACATTTCTGTGAGGAGTTGTTTCTCTTTATCCCCAAATGAAGAACTTTTGTCATACTGCTAGGGTGTCTAAAAAGATGGCTAATTAACATAAGTTATGTCATAGCTTGAAAGGCCTATATAATGTGTTTGGACCTTCTCTTGTTCTTGAGATAACCAGTAATAAAGCATACAGTTTGTGTAGCAGTTATAACATCCATCTTTAAAGCACTTCAGTCTTTCTAGAAAAAAAAAAATCAATTTCACAACAGACAGACAACATTGTACACGAGACATTCAATTTGCTGTACTAATGTTCCACGTTGCCAACATCAGCAGGTTCCTAAGCTGCAGAGACTTGGTTAAAAACCTGCAGAATGGTTTGTAACCTTGTGGATAGCAGACATTAAGAAAAAGATGATTTGTCACCAATGTGATGCCACAGTGCAGCTACACATTTTCTTGTAGTCTGTTTTCAGAGCATCCACTTGATTTCATGTTTGTCTTTAGGATACTTTTCAGACAAAGGAAACAAAAACATGACATGTTTTTATCTTCCTTTATTAAAGGAGAGTAAGGAAAGCATTCTTTCCTGTCCTATGGCAGAATCTAAATGGTTGGGGAATTTTGCATATACTCAAAGCTCAGACTTTCATTTCATATATAGCAGTTGAAGCCAATAGATTGATGGTAATCTTTAAACCCACTAAATAGATTTTTAATAAAGAAAAATAAAATGCAGAATTATGAAATTATTTATTTCACATCTCTAATATAAATACGCAGATTGAAATAAAGATCTCTACTGACCAGTAGTAACGACCAAGTATTTTCTTAAGTATTTAAGAAAGCATAACGCCATATATTACTAAATGCACTATAAGTATTGATCCTGTAAAAGTCTGCATTGAAGTCCCACATAGCTAGGGAGTTATGAAATGATTATTATTGTCTGCAAATATAGGATATTATTATGAAATCAAATCTAAACCCAGCAAATTTGGAGGTGCTAATCTCTGGATTTAATTATAATTTTAAATATTGCATGTAGACCCAGAGACCTTCCAGAATGAAATTTTTCATATAAAGCAGGTATAAATACTTAATAGTCATGGAACTGTTTAACTTGTAATTTCAACAGTTCTGTTCAGACACAGGCAGCATTGTTTGTTCGGTCTTTCTGCATCATAATCATTTAACAGTAGGAATAAAGATGTTATTGCAGTTATTCTTTATATTAACCTTACTTGAAGTCAGCACTGACTGAAACCATCTTAAATCTCTTCCTTGTTGTAATGGTTGATAAGCAGAAAGAAAATATTTCTCTCCCGTACAAAATGAACTCTCCTGAGAGCCCTCAGAATAATAGGAGACAGACAGATGAACTTTTATTCCCTTTTACTTGCCCAGTAAGTGAAAGGCTGCAGAGAAATGAATAAGGTAACTGAACATGGGAGTACTTTTAACTCAGATTTATAAAAAAAAAAAAAAAAAAAAAAAAAAANAATTCTAGAGTACATTCATCCTTCCTTCTTACCAACAGAAACAAAATTCAGGAGAGACTTCTGGCCTGTCTAGCTGAATTTGATTCTAGAACATGAGGAAATTTTAGGTGGGACTTTGGTTTCCTTTTCACTTTGCTAAGTAGTGAGGGGTTATTATTCCTGTTTTTGCATGTATCTATATAGCATATAGCTATTTCAGATAACTGTGAAAGCGAATGCTTTTCAGGATCAAAGGACACACCCAAAGGGAGGCATACAGTTCAACTGATTCAATGATTCTTTTCCTTTCTTTTCCAGATATTGCATGTGGTACAGTACCACCAAGGGAAGAGCTCTCAGGCTAAAGGAGCAGAACATTCATTTCTGGATGCTGCAAGTCACAACAGCTCACAAAGATATCCTCCTTGACAACTTGTGAGTGCTGCATCAACCCATATGGAAAAGGAATATTAGAAGACTGTATCCAAACTGAAATTTCACAAAAATATTTGCTAACATACTTCAATTATGTACCTCTTTCCCCTTGATCTCAATGGGATTTTAGACTCTGCCCTGAACCATGGTCATGGAAGAAGTGCTTTTGCGCTTCTCCAAAACAATGAGGAGATGGACTTTATAGAAGTATAGAAATTGATAGCCACATAAAAACAATGGGGAAAAGCAGGAGAGAAAAAGAACCATGCTGCAAAATATGCAGGCACTTGATCATTTCAGCCAGTGGAGAAAAAGGATCATGAGATTTCATGGAGCTGTTGATGAGTCTCTAGGGTTTTAAAGTGTTTCCTCATGCATTTATAAAAAAGGATTTAGTATATTATTTTTCTAGGGACTCATAAAATTAACAGCAAAATGGAAGCGTTCCTTCTTTCAAGGAGAAAGTCCAGAAGACGATTTTAAATAGTCTTTTGATTGTCATAATTCTCTAGCTCATACACAAAATCAGGCTGATAACCCCCCCCCAAACTCAGTTGATTAATTTAAGCTACTTTCAGCATTTAACTGTAGCCACGTTATTCTGTTTCAAATTATTGCAACACAGCTTTTATTCAATACATTATAAGAAAGAAGCAGCTTTTAAATCAATTTTCAGGCAGAATGCATCTACAATTATATATAATAACATGCTCTTATCCTTGTTTACACAGCATCTTTTTTTAAAACTACATGGGTGGCTTGGAAAAAAGAAGAAAATATGATTGTTATATACATGGTGACAGTATGTTTTCACTCTCCATTTTTAGAGATTGTCACTGACAAACTGGCAAAGCCTTCAAAGTTAAATGAAAAATTAGTTGCTTTCTATAAGGGAACACGATGTTTCTGCTGCAACTAATGATGACCTATTTAATATTATCTAACATTAGGTAAGACATAACTGAAATAGGTACTTTGCTGACGCAGTAATTGAGGTACACAGAAACTTAAGAATTTATCTCAGTTAGAGCTAATATTTTGTCCATCGCTGTCCACAACTATCAAAACAGCAGGGAAAACATAAATGATAAGAAAGATGGCAAGGCATTGTGTAGATAAATTGTGTGAGAATAAAAAACATGAGAAAAAAAACCTGCTAAGTAGTTCAAAAGTCTGATTTACAAATATATAAAATGGCTTTGGAGAGAATAAAGATGTAGTGCAAAAGCAGGGGATCTTGAAGTGCACACACATGCATAATTTTTAGGCACGCTGACGTTGGGAATATTTAAATATTGCATTTCTAGAACAACAAAACCAATAAAGAACATTGAAAGCTCTAAGGCATTAAAGCATACATATGGAAATCTTTTACATTTTTTATACTGAAATATTTCAGGCTGAAAGGACCACAAACTGATTAGATTTTTTTTTTCTACGTATTTTCTAATATACAATTTAGAAGACTGTATAATACACTAAATATTTTATAAAGTTGGGTAGAATATTGCATATTAAGTAAAAGCTACTCCCTAAACGCCACGTCCTTGCTAAACAAGGTAGAATTCTTCATGTTAGGCCTTTGCAGAAGTATACCCAAAGGGAAACCTGTCCTGCTGCTTATTGCTACAGCTGCGTTAAGTATTGTTATCTCAGATATAGCTGTTGATTTGCACATGAAAAATGTATAGTACATGGGTTTGTGCAAATAGTTAGCTGTTTGAGAGAACTCTTTCCTTACTGATTTCATATGATAAAGACAGCTTCCCCATGGTCTTCCCATTCTTGAGAGGAATCAACTTCATAGTATAAGAAAATACAAGATGTCAGAGGCACATCCTTCCGAGAGATTCTGTAAATCTCCTTAAGACATCAGTGTAACTTAGATTAGATAATATCCCATTGAAAAAGAGAAGAGACTTTTCAAACAAACAAACAAACATTTGAGCCTCCTTTCAAGGAGGCCCCAGCCAACAAAGTCACTCAATCACACCAAAACTGGAAAGGAAACAAAATTAGCAGAAGAGGGAAGGTGCCAGAAATAGATTGAAATTCCAAAGATAATTTAGATTCAGTCATATTCATCATATCCTCTATTCAATTTGTTTAAATTTATATATTGCTTAATCAAAATTCTTCATAAATCAACTGATCCTGGAAATCTTGAACCATTACAAGATTTAATTGACTAAAGTATTAAGATTAAATGCTGAAGCCTATAGCTGAAATTAACACTTCTCAAACCATAAGTATATGCAAATATCTGGCAATTACTCAAAAAAAGGAAAAAATACTGTCTGTTGTTTATAAACATTTGCGATCTAAAGAAGCAGCTATTAAAATAATGATTTCACAATCAGGTTATAGTTGTCTTGTTTCTCTCAGAAAACATTTGTAAATAAGTCTGAATACCAAGAAGGAGTTAAGAGATATATTGAGATGATATTATTCCCATGCTCTTATATAAGCATAGTCAGCTGATAGAAAACTTAAGCCATATAATATCAAGGAGTTACACTCATTTACTTAGGAAGAAAAACATAACATATGACCTGTCTGATAAAAACAGATTTCATTTGGAATATTTAAATATCTGAAAAACAGCTACAGTCTAAATGCGCTACTGTTTCCAGAATAATTCAGTAATTTCAACATACAAATGTATTTTATAAAGCACTAACTTGCCAAATGTTTTATTAATCAACAGAAAAATCAATAAAAGCTTTACCCCTGAAGAATCACCTATCTTCAACAGTAAATACAGAATAAGAAAAGGCAGGAGATACTTTCATGTAAATAGCAACAACAAATAACCTCAGTGAAAAGCGCTGAAAAAAAGTAGGGAGACAAAGATCAGAAGTCACATATTCTCTGCCTTCTACATAGTTGATCATCACATTTCATCACATTTGTATGTCACAGAGTAGAAACAAATAAAATGGACAAATGTTGACATCCAAGGGAACTTCTTTCATAATATCTAGTTCTACATCTTAATGTATTAATTAAATTTTGAAGTTCCTCATCCCTTCAACTACTCAAAGGCTAGCATCAATTCACACAAAAACTATTACAGCTTTCTTCAGCATATGCAAATACTGATGCATCCTTGCTATCTTTTAAAGATGATAGACTTCCTGGCATGTCCTGGTAAAATCACACTAAGTATGAACTTTCTTCTTTTAGAGAATGAAGTTACATAAAAGGAGAGAGAGAAAGGTATCCGAAGAGAAAAATAGATCTTCAGATTGCAGTTAATTATTACTCTACATTCTCTGAATAAAAACCTCTTAACCCACAAAAAGTAGAATAGTTGTATGTCATTTTAACTACACAAAATGACAGTAATTGACATAACATTTTCAGAAGATCAGTAAAAAAAAAAAAAAAATCACCGATTTCCCATTTTCTCTTGCTCACTGCTAATAGATGAGGTTTAGTTCAGGTAAACAAGAAAAGAGAAGAGAAAACAAATGTAATTTTATAAATGAGAGGAACGTGACTAAAAACTACAAATCAAAACTACTATTTTTTTTCCACAGAATACTGAAACCCCATGCAGCACACTCATATTAATCAATTACTTGCTCAAATTACACTTTGAAGACTGAGGTGGTTGCTTCCACAGGCATATAACATGGCAGGTATCTCAAACTACAAAAACTGCCTAAAATAGTCCCCAAACTTGCTTTAGCAGAAGATAAAATGCATAGAAGGAAATTATTTCACATCCTAACATGAGGCCTCCTAGAAATTTTTCATCAGGAAAATTCAAGACATTTCTGCACTACAGTATAACAGCCGCATGTTAGATAGCAAGGTAGTTTCACTCTGGGCAAAATTTCTTTACAGAGATAGACAGAACCAAATACATTTTTAATAAAATCTCACCAACTGCCAACTCTACCCCTCACTCAGCCAAATAAAGATATTTAAAAAACTGAGTACTACATCTGCTCCTTCTCCAGTCATAGTAAACAGCAGTTCACTGTCCACACTACATACCCCTCCTTAGCTTCAACAACCATTGAATTATTAATGAGAATTTTGAGAGGAAGAAGAGAAAATTTTTTCATGTTTAATGATGTCTCACAAGGGAAGTGTTATATAATGTTCAAAGATGCACCCTGGAGGGAAATATTTCCTTAATATCTTATTATCTTAAGTTCATTACTACAGTAAAAGGCCATCTCTATCCTCCAGCAATATCACATAAACATCATTTTTGTCATTAGTGAAACATCCAGTTACCCAAAATCATTTTCAGATCATTAGAGAGTTTGTTACTGACTTTTCAATAGGCATACACTTTACATTGGATATGACGCTTTGGGTTTTCCATCAAATAAAGGTGATAACATACTTACTTTTCTGTCTGGCCAATTATATTTTGCAAATATTGTATCGTATGTGTCCACAGCTCCATCAGTAATCAACATTATGGCTTGGCTGCAAATACTTCCTTGTCCTGTGTGATTGAACTGTGAAAGGAAACATTCATTTCATTACAGAAATTCCTCTTAGATGAAGATAGATAGGATCACACTGAATAAACATGGATCTTGTCAAATCTCTAGCATGCTTAGAAACAGGTGAAAAAGTCTCAGGTTGAAAACACTTTCTCACAGATGTTATGTTCTTACTGAATTGTAACTTCAGTTGGGTAATAGAATCTGGATTCATTATATATCCCCGTTTTATCAGCTTGAAAAATAAGAAACATACATAAATATAGCACTTTCCCAAATTAAGAGTGTATTTGCTTGGTTTAGATAGTGGATATGTATTGATGCATCTACATCGGGTGTGCTTTGATTTAAATACAATTTTAAAAGTACAAGCTACTGAAAAAGAAGAAACAGATAACCGACGATTTTACTGCAAAGTACAGAAGATACACCACTCAGCGAGACATATGACTATTCATATAGCATTCATATTCACTCAGGATTACATTCCATATGTTATTTTTCATAAAATGTTTATCTGGGAGAACCAAGATAATATTTATATATTATTATATATTTTCAGATTCTCCTATTACTCCAAATGAATACATATCGGTAATTCAAGCTGCTGAATGGCAGTACTTGAGCACAGGTACTTAGACAGCAATCAACATATCCTTTGGAGTATGCAAAAAAAAGTTTCATCGTTGCACAAATGGGATTTTCTCCTGCTCAAAGAGCAAGTAAACCGGACTGAGCCATAATGTAAGCTTTGATCTCTTGACTCTGGAATTGGTGCCTGAATTTTAAATCCACATGCCTCCACTTGCTCTTATTGAAGAATAGGTTCTTATTTGTATGTGTATTATTTTAAATATCCAAGGAACTTAGGTGAAACATCTGGCTTTAGCAAAAAAATGCAAAGTTGTGAAATTATTTGATTTTTAATTACTCTGTATGAACACTAAAAAAAAATAAATCTGTGAAAATATCAATAAACTGAGGCAATACACACAAGTCTAAATTGGGCTAACATTTGAATACATGTTGATGAATGAATAAACTCCTTTTCTTCTCTTCCTGTGTAATTTTCAGGTACATTACCGACTTTGAGGTCAGACAAGGGCTCATTCTACTACCTTTCTCTTGGTACTGAGGAAGCAAAGCAATAATTGCCTTGTCCCACTTCACCAGCCTATGTGTGCTGAATAGCGCCCAAAAAAGGATGGTCCCTTTTGAGAAGTAGTATTTAAATTTAAAGGTGAGTTACCTTGCAGGGGCTCTGACTGCTTCTGGATTCAATAGAATTTATTTGGACTATTCTAGTTTAATTTGGGCTATCAACTGCTCTGTCTTTAAGCTTTCTGCAGTCTATTTGCCCGTACATATTTGCTATTCTTCCCAAAACTCCAAAAACCTTTTTTTCTAGAAAAAGTTCTTAACTTCTAAAAATGGCATCTTTGTAGACACGCCTGCAGTAGGAAAGGGAATGGATGGTGGGTTTCAGCAGTGCTCTGTCCTCTTTTCTTCTGCCTTCACATTTCTATGTCTGAGTAATCACATCCACAAATATCATTCAACAATCATTTACGTCATCTGCACCTCTCCTCCAGATCATTTTCCTTCTGATCAAACAGGAATCTCAGTGAACAGTTATAGAAACACGCTACTTAAAGGGAAACTAATGTGAGTCAGAGTTAGCTATATTCTGGCACTGCCTGTGTGAAAACTGCTATCTGTAATACCTGCAAGGAGTCTATCCTTAAAACTGCAGTCACGACAGTTTCTCCAGTCTTAACCAGACCCAGAATTATTAAACTGTGATTCCTTTATTAGTATGATCTTAGATCCAATATTTTCTCATAAACATGACATTACTTTGTCAAGGAATATACCTCTGATATGGACAACATATTTTGAAGGAGACAAGGGAAATTGAACTAAAAGGGAAATTAACACAGGTGGAACGCCTTCATATATTTATCTTAAAACATCATTCTGTATGCATCTGCATTATTCTATGTAGTTATCTGAATATTTTGAAGAATGAGATTAAATTCAAATGCTTTGATGAGTAATATCTTCTCATATTTGTCTAGAACTTTAATTTTATTGAATAGCAAGAGTGATGAAAGTGTTTTCCATAATAATAACAATGACAAGGGCCTTATGATGAACTACAATTAACTCAGTGATTCATCAGTTAGCAGCAAAAATTTCAATGCATCCTGACATTTACAGCATTTGGTTGTGATTAAGTCTTTGAAATGTCACAGAATTTTATTTAATTGGCTATGATTTTTTTAAAGGTAATCACTGTGAAGACCGCATTTGTCACCAAAAGAGATAATTGCAGTTGTCACATGACATAGTAGGTGACTAACTACTGTACCAAGCACGTCTGTATTCTCACACTGTATAATGAACATTGCATAAATTGATGATTGGAAAGAATTTGGAAGTGGATTTTTAAACATGCTTTTCAAAGACATCGGTATCTACCATCTTCACATCTTAACAACCTAGGCAAATACTCAAAGGTAACTGCAAGACTATATGAATTGATTTTAATTAGTGTACCCCCTAAATCATTCTAAAATCCAACCAGAATCTTAACAGACTATTTGTATAAAACAAAGCTGCTTTCCCACCCCCCACCCCCCAGCCTTTTTTGGGGATTGGGTGGGGTTGTTTTTAAATGTAGATGAGATACCCTTAGCTAACCTATAATTCACAAGAATGGATTTCTGGCACATAAGTGTCACATACTGTAGACAAAGTGGACTTTTAGAGAGCTTTTAAAGAGAGATTAAGTAGCTTTCTCTCTGGCCTAGGCTGCTTAATAGAAGCTCCCAGAGAATTTGCCAATATACCTGTATATAATGGAAAAGATATTTATGCTATCAATCCTGGAATTATATATGCAAGAATGCTTGAAGCTATTATACACCTTTTTACAGTATAAATACAAACAGTCATTACTCCCCCTTGAATAGATCTGAGCATACATGTAAGGGTGAGCAATCATTACCCTACAGATCAAAAGATTCTCATCATAGGTACAATTCCGTACACGGGATGTCAGTTCCCTTTATTCTCAAAACTATCAGATTATCTGAGATTTTTATACCACATTTATCATTATAACTTCAGTTGCCTCACAGATTTTAAAACAAAGCAAAAAAAACTCATCTCGGGTCTTCTCAGTCACTGTCTGTAATGTTTATTCCAGTTTACACAGATTTGGAAGACTAGTATAGAACATTTCTTGTCTTGAGACTGGTTGCTATTTACTGTTGTCAATCAGTTCCCTAGGACTATATTCAATGCCCATAATGGAATTCTTAATAAACTCCCTACAAACACCTAAAGTTTTCTTTACTTCACGCAGCTTTTCCCATTGTCATTTTTGGCATGTACCACATGAAGGAATTAGTTCCACACTGTCTGGGTGAACACATGGGCCGTGGGTGGAGGAAGATCCTCATCTTTTCATTTTAGGATTTTATGCCCAGAAAAGAACTGATCAATATTGTGCTTAAAGATCAATACAAAGGAATCAGAACCATTAATTGATCTATGATCCTACAGTACACAGACAGGCACACTTGTCAAGTCAAACCCTTTGCAGAATGTTTTGTTTTGAGGTCTCATTTGCAAGGTACATCCTTCAAAAGACAGTTTGCTACTTATTTTAGATGAGGTTTTCTTTTTCCAGCAGACTAACAGATTTCATTTTTTTTCCCCCAAGAAGTAATGACTATACTTAAGGAAACACTTTAAAACATTTTCATGAATATAAGTTCAGTTGAAAAAAGAGAAAACAAGGAGGCAGAAAAGGAAAGGGACCAGAGAAAAAAAAAAGAAAAAAATGGAAAAAGGAATATGCTTGTAGTTTTTGTGACTGAAATATTTCTTTCCAAAACAACCCTGGTAAATGGGAGTGACAATAATGAAGTTTCTAAAAACATCAGTTGGCATAGCTCAGTTTTTATTCAATCTTCTGTTAATTCATGAATTGTTACTAGTTTGTCTGTATTCTTAAAATCCAATTGAAGTTAGTTAGGATGCATGTTAATTCTAAAGGTACATGATTTTTAAGGCATGGGATCTACTAAGGCTAGATAAGCTGAAAAACAGGTGGCCTGGGAAATGTTAGAAACAGAGAAAATAAACTGTCTTCATGACATGAAGAAAACTCAAGTCAGAATATGCCTAAATTGCACTTTTATTAAAAGTAAAAATATACTTTTAAAATGCTTTTTCCAGCTTTCTTTACTAATTCTTACTAACCTTAGTCGTAGTACAGCGACTTTTACCGAATTTAATTTGTGCAACAGGAATTTAGTCCCTGTAGCTTTTACACTGAAAGAAATGTATCTCAGTTTAAAGGAGAGACACTGTATTTTTTAAACTGGTGCCTCTTTTCAGTGCCATACTTTGACTAGAGAGGAAGGGTGAATTGATTTCTAATGAACGCATCCCAGTCAACACTCCAACGCACTGTTCAAACCCAGAATGATAAAGCAAGCTAGTTCTGGACCTGAACTATCAAGCAGCAAGACAGGGGGTCTAATTTGTCAGCCCTAAACTTAGGCTCTTCTGTAATACACACCTACAGATCACACTAATAGCAGTTATTTGGAGGTCCCACATATAGAGTTTATAGTTTTCTTCGAAATAGGCTGTCACGGAAGGATGTCAGGAGGCCAGAACTACTCTCAGTTTGGCTCACTGAGAAGAGATACCCTGGATATGTCACAGAGGTTCAAGCAGGATGAAAAAGGCATTGATTTGTTTCTTTTTGAAAGCTTCTCTCTAAACATTGTAAATTTATTTTCACCCTTAAAGCTGATATATATACACACACAAAATATATATTTAGTTTTCTGCATATGAAGTGTGATTCTCTCTCAAGGACAAGTTGGTCTTAGAGAGTAACACATAGTAGATTTACTTGGAAGTATCCATCACTAACACTAACATTGTGCAATATTAACTACCACCAGCTGCACTGCCACCACGATAAACATCTCAGAAGAGATTATTTTCTCTCTGTAGACAAATTAGAATGCCTAAATACACATGGAAATACATTCTCATCATAACATCATCAGAAATTTAGTAGAAGAAACCGATCATCTAAAAACCATAGTCCCCACATTTCAACCCAATAATTTGGGCATCAAATCACTATCTTGTGTTTGAATTGCATTGCAATCTCCCTTTTTTTTGTTGCTTTGGAAAACCTTTTAAAAACCTTTAAGTAATCTTGTTTGAAAAACTCAAAGCAACAGAAGATCTTGCATAATCTATTTTAAAGGTTACTGAATGATCAAAAGTCCACATGATTTTAATTCACCTGGCAGGAATTTGATGCTGCTTTGCCTTTCTAGACGATACCTCCCTCTTCACTAAAAAAAATAATTATCTTCCACTACACATAGGGGTTCTAAATCAGGATCAACTCACCTCTTAATTGATTTATATTATTAAAAGGAACATATGCATAATCTTTAAATTTTTTTTACTTTTTTAAATAAAGAGAAAGCTTTTCTGGAAATACCAACGTATTTTCAGTCAGATCTTAAGCTGCTAATATTAACTTCAAAAGAAAGCTCTAGGGAACGTTTTAATAGGCTGATTATGCTTACTTGTAACATCCAACCACTTAGCAGGAATTGGTCCTGTTGGAAAGTGTTTAGTCACTTTTGATGACTCAGTAACGCAAGTCAAAGGTTACCAACACGATGCAAAGAAGAAGGGTTTGGCCTTCTATTAAAAAAAGCAAACTTTGGGCAAGATGGAGCATTCTGAAAGAATCCACAGAAATAGAAAATTTCATTTTGTTGCCTTAGAAAATGCTAGGCGGGGATTACATGTAGCATCATTTTGAAATAATATTCCAGGTCTTAGAACAGGAATGTTCTGGGATAACAGTTTAAGTTTTCTTTAGGATTCATTGATCACGGATTGCTAGTATTTCGCCTTGGGGCTCTTGGCACTTGGAAACAAATGACTGGTTGGGGTTTTTAATCAGTTTCCTGCGTTCCTCAGCATTGAGTCTAACTGAAATACTGAGGGGGAAAATATGAGGTATCCGCTCTGGCTTTTGATGTATTTGGGTTTTTAGCCCTTCACAATGGCTTTTCCTACATATATCTTGCTTAACGAACTTTGCTGTAGCTTTATGATATAGCAGTTTACAATTATACAAGTGCTCATTGGTTTAGATATCCTGGAGAAGAGATCTGCTTGTAATTAGTTACTAAAAAAAAAAAAAGTGAACAGTCTCTTTTACAGAAAACCTATTGCTCGGCTGATATTAACAGAGGTTGTAAAAAATGGCTTTTGTCCTACCACTCTACCTAGGGTTTTCATTCTAATATCATGAGAAATATTTGATGGTGCATTTTATTTTTATTGGTTTGCTCCCTCATACTAATTCTTGTTCATTACTACTACTGTTCACTTTTCTCTTTCTTTCCTTGCTTTTTCCAGTATTCATTCCCAAGAAAGTATGTAGTCAGCTGAATCAAAATATTGCTAAAATTGTTCTTTGGTGGAATACATAGCATGGCAGTATATTTTACCTTTGTCAGAAATGACAAAAAAAATCTCTGAAATACACCACATAAAATCATTTTGTGATAACCACTAGGACTGATGTGTACCATTAGAGGAAAAGCATTTCAGGCCTGATTTTAATTAAAATATCCTTTGAAAGACAATTTCCTGGACAACAAAGAATGCTACACTGATTTTATACGGAGTTTGGGAGGGAAACTAGATGCCCCGCTCTAGATTATCTCCATGATCATGATATTTGTCTTCTACAGACTGCATTCCTGTTTATAGACATTATTCATAGGAATGTCATCAGAAAGTTGGCCTCAGGTTTTTGATTGGTAAATAGTTAAAACAACATTAATACCTCTGAGCTGGTTAGACAAAGCTTTACATTTCTCCTTCTATCTTAGAGTATTACAGAAGTAAATACAAAAGTGTTCAAATTACTTCTTTTATGTAAGCTATAAGAGATATTAATTGTCATGCCAAAAGTCGAACCAATGAACAATCATTGCATGATTCTAATAAGTGTGTTTATGAATCTACAAATTCCTGTCATTCCTAAAATATTAGCCCTTCCAAAGAAAAAAAAAAGAACAATCTCATTCCTAAAACATTAGCCCTTTCAAAGAAAACAAGAACAATCTAAACTGTCAAACTTGCATGTTACCCTAGTGTTTTTTCAACACGTAGAACAGCTAGTGAAATAAACTGTATTTAATGTATGCATGTATGCATAGACACAAAATATGTTAATATGGAATGTATACATATAAAAATGTAAATTTGTTTATATCTTCCCCACATGTAATTATACACAATACTTGTTCTATAGATATTTTACTATCATCACATTTTGAGTTCTAATTTATTATCTTAAAATTGACAGTAGCCGCTAAATAGCAAGAGAGGAGTCAGCAGCGTAAATCTGAAAAGCATTAACTTACTTCATTGAGCATGTTGAAAGCTTCGTTCAAAGCGATGTCCAGCATTCCAATTCCTTTTGCAAAAAGTTTGTCAAGGTGTTCCCTGAAATGCTGAAAAATGAACAAGAAGGTTTTATTTGTCGGTATATTGTTACATGTTGATATCAATGATTAAGGATTTCCAAATTCTTCTTTAGACTTCCTTCTTAAGCTTAAATGTCTGCATACACTAATTCACAAACCAAAGTAATTTCTGGTTAATCCTTTTGACTTTTGAAGTCACACTAAACTGAGGATGTCTTAGAACAATAATAATGCGATGGTATCACAAGATATGTTTTGGGGTAGTTATTGAGTCAAATAATTTTCCTTTGGGTTTTTCGTTTGTGTTTCTCTTTAGGGATACTAGTATCTTCTTTTACTTCATATAGTAATTTTGATCTTATTTCTAACTATTCAGCTTCCAGGTTTTCGGGATCTGCTGCTTAATAACAATAATTCTTTCTGGAATTTAGCTTTGAGATTCTATTTTCTGTTATGATCCCTCCCTAAAAAATGCTACACCCTAATCATTAGGCCATTCAGTTTAAACACAGTTTTGTCAATGTCAATATAATATTTAGATTGATAAAGACTATTCTACACAAGGAGAAAGACAGGCCTATCCACTTGCTAGCTATATGTGACTATCTTCAGTATTACATTGCGTTGTCACACTTAAACCCAATTTTTTCAATTTTAAATGGCTCGATTATGCACTGCCCTACCTGCTGGCCATGAGCATAGGTAAAATTTTATAACAAGCAGTTCTTAGAGGCTGACGGGGCAGAATTCATCCTGTATTTTCCTATTTCTAAACATATGTTATTTCTCCAGATATGTTAGAAGTTTGACAAATTTAATGAATTTTGCAATGAACAAAAATATAGGACTACTACATAATATATACATTACATTGTACTTTTTTAGAGAAATCGTAAGCTATGAAGTACTAAGCACATTTGCAAAACAATGTTAGCACTACTTTCTGAAAATAAAATATTCAGAGGAGAAACAAATTCTCTCAGGTTTACAAGAAAGTGCAATATATCATTAAAAACAGTATCATGAATCATGCTATCATAAAGGGACACTGTATACAACATCAACGATCTAGTACTTCACTCCCCTGATTTTCCATGATGGAAACATTACTTTTTTTAATATTTCTTAGAACAAAAAGGTATTACAGCAGTATATTGGAAGGCAGAGAACTTCCTATTTCATTATTAAATTTCAGTAAGTTGAAACAGGAAAATTTACATCCTAGCCTCTAGGCAATTCTGAAGCCACAAAAAAAATGGCTGCTATTTCAAAACAATTACTTCATAGTGACCTAGTAAACATGGTTCACTGCAGCTCAATACTTTGAACAGATGAAAAGCACATTCTTATTTGTCTAAATAAGCAGGGATAACATAAACATCCATACGGCTAAAATGTAAAATATTTTTTTTTCCCCCAACTTAAACATACTAACTAGTATTTGCCTAAGTTAGCTACCTCCATAGTACTAGTAATTACTGTTTTAAATACATTTTAAAATATAATAATTAATTTGTAAGAAGACAATGAAGACATATGTGATGCAATATAACAGGGGAGGCAATGCTTTTGTGAAGCATTATTTCAGTGTCCACAAATGGATTAGAAAGTTACCTCAATAGATTAGGAGAAGGAAAACTTTTATTTATCAGGCCATTGGTCTTAAAGCCTTATTATAGGCAAGAAAATTAAATCAAACTATGTTTGTAGGAGAATTAAAGTACTACTGTCCCTTGAACTGTGCCTTTCGTGTTTTTTACAATAATAATAAGAATAAAAATGAATACAAAATACCCAAATATTCAATAAATGCATCAACCTCTTATTATACTATATCCAACTTGTCATTTCAAAATATTACTGAAATTTAGGTCCAAATTAATCAAAAGCCACATCAGCATATTTTTGACTTCAACTAATGTGGCCTGGAAACTGAGAGCAGTAAACCAAAGATTTTAGTTTCCCAGACAAGGGCTACTTCAACTGTCACCAGCACAACGCAGTGTGTTTTCCAGCATTATTTCGAAACACACTGACTGACCAACAGAGTCAGACACCACTGACTTCAGTGCTCAGGGTGGCTTTTATACATATGGCCATCAGTGCATATACAAAAGGATTAGCTACAGCACAGGACTGTTACAGTCATTAAAGCTTTTCAGAAACTCATAAAATACAAGCAGTTTTCATGAAATATGTAAAGTTCATACAAATTTAAAATTGTTCATTGGTTTTCTTCAAAAGCTAGAACATATGTTTATAAAATTCTCCAGGAAACACCTTAGCAAAACCAGTTTTACATATAGCTGATAATTTTAAACAGAAAGTGTTGTTAACAGTGAAAGAATATGGAAAACAAGCAGTTTACTATTGTTTCATCAATGTCAAAAACAATTTCATAACATCAAGTTATGTGTTGACCAGACGTTTTCAAGCTGCTGAAGCAACCCTGTGCTCACAGCCCATCTCTCCCAGATACTTGGAACTAAGGTTAGTTTCCAGTTACCGCAGATGCTTCCGTACTAACATAGGGACTCACCCCAAAACAGAAAAGTTCTCTGAAAATTGATAAAGCCAAATTTTTGTATTGGAAATAAGTTTCTAATCTTACCTTTTCATAAATCAGATATGTTAAAATAAGTTTTTATTACAAATCATATTTCTCTTTGGAATACACTACTGCTTCATAATTAAACTAGAATTATTTTGGTATTAAAATATACAATAGTTTATAAGACCTCTGAACGTTTCAGAGACAAGTACTGCAGAATGTTTTTACAATGCATATACATTATCAAGCATGAACATACAGCATAAACAGATTACCAAAAAATACTAGTAATTGGTATAATTTCTAGTGTTTAATTCAGTTCACATGATCTGTCAGGAGAACAAATATTTTCTCTTGCCATAGCTATATATATACACACAGGTTCTGAAAACTACCCTGTTGATATATGAAGAAATCTAATAGTGATGTTTGTTTGATACAAAACAGTAAAAATGTTAAAAATCTATTTCATGCACTATGAATTTTAACAAATCAATGTTTTCTGCCTCCAGGCTTCAGAGTGAACAGATACTACAAGGTGATTCTACAAAAGGATTAAATAACTAAAATGAGTGTGTGGTTTCGTCTTTGTCTGGATGGGGTTTATGGGGCTTTTGATTTGTTTTATAAACCAACTCCATTCTCTGTCTCATCTTCGTTTTTTTGAGAATTTCAGCACTTTGAACATCCACTGGAAAAATCACAGAACAACATGCAAATTAAAATTTCTTTGTTTCCCTTTTTATCATACCAGATGCCCTGGATGTGTGGCATTAATTGGATCCATGCCAAAAGAAATCATATTTCACTTTACAGGCAGCACAAAGAATAGCTTCCTCAGATTGTTCACTGTACATCTAGCTGAGGCTGTTTATTATTAAACAATAAAAATGTACTGTTTTACTTTCATAGAGACTGGGTATTTTTACCCTCATATACTGGTACCTTATTCTGACTTTAAAGGGCATACTATTGACACAACTATTATCTATCATGCTGTTCTTTTAAGGAAAATTAATTTTAAAAAAATTCAAATCTCCAAATACTCCTTTTTTCCTATTTCACATGTCCAGTTAGTACAGCAATGCCCTGCCAGTCATGCTACAATGTCCCCTTTGTTACTGGAGAAGGCATTTTTTAAAGCATTATATTGTTTGTGTATGAGAAAACCAAAGTTTTAAACTAGTGCAGCCTCTCAAAATTTCTCTACAAGTTACCCAATGTGTCTCTAACTGCCACTCAATTATTTCGTCCCTTATAAAAGCACTGCAACCCTACTAGTGGTGAAAAAATGTCAGGGCAAGACATTAACCACTGAAACATCAATTTAAATAAAAAGAATAAGTGATTTTGGAATAAGGTAACACATCAATTCCACTTTCAATAACTTTCAGAAATCAAACAGATTCCAGAAAGCAGGAATCCCCTGCTCTGAATGAGTCAAAAAGCGTCTTTTAATCTTTACATCTTGAATAAATTTTTTTAGTAATAAACTACGTGAGATATAATATTGGTTCATCTCAGCTTCTCTTTACTGTCCTATTGGAACACTTGTAGATTAATATCTGAATTTCCGAGAGTTTGAATTGGATATCTGTCCAACTGTGTGCACAAACATTCACATGCAACTGTATGCCTGATTTCCATGTGCAATTACCAGAATGTGCAATATCTAATTGTGGACTCAAATACCTAATTGACATGCATAATCTTGGTAATTCTGAATGCAAATTAGGCACACAATTATGACAATCAGACTCTGATGTCTGATTACAAAATTATAGGGCCAGGGCTCCACAGGAGAAGCGGTATCTTATTACAAGTGAGGAAGTATGGATGTGTTCAGCTGTGGAGGTATCTATGATCTGGTTAGAAGTGGCTGAAAAACATGAGCTGAAGAGAGTGAGGATACAAATCCACTCGTGCCTGTCAGCCAGGACAAGGTCTATGCATATATCTACAAGGGTTCAAACCAGAACATCAGCGATGCATACATTTGGTCTTGTACCCTTGCATGTTGCTGATTTGGTCTGTTTATAAACACTCTCCGCTGCAAAAAAACAGAAAGTCCCAGTGATTCTAACATCTGATAATATTCCATGTATACAAATCAAAAAGGTTCTCTCCTTTTCTTCATAAACTACGCAAAGTTTGTTAGGAACCTCTATGTGAGAAACAAACCAACAAATACATTTGATGGAACTAGAATCAGGAAATGAGTTCTTGTCCAAGGTATAGTTACAAATATCTGTATTTGGAGAACACTGGGGTACACTGAAAAATAATATTCACACACCTATTTCTGCTTAAAAAATCTGGTGGCCCAACTTCAGGTGGACTATTTCAGAACTCAAACGAGGAGGAACATAGATTTTTAATGGTCTTCATGTATGCTTCATGGGCAGCTATACAGAATATTAAAATCACACCACTGCTGCATATGGCTTTAGCATAACTGAATAAGAGGATAAATTCATAACCAGTTATGACGACTGAACTTGGAGTTTCTGTTACAATGAGATTATTGAAAGTGATTTTTTGTACGCCCAGGTGTATTCACCTTTTCTAACCTCACAGCTTAATCAACAATCGCAGGGATTTTGGACCATACTCAGTTACATGATTACACTAAATTGTCAGACTTCAGGGACTAGGGTAAAATTGTCTGGCAAAATATGACAGCAAGTCATATTTCTGTTACTTTGTTTTTCAATTTCCTACTTTTGATTTATTAGGGTTTAATAGTGAATAAATTTAAATAATTCAAGTTAAGTAATTTATTTCAACAAATCTGTGCTTAGGAGATTACATGGATGACTTTGCAAAGATTCAGGGCACTTTATGATTCAGAACACAGAACAACTTAGGGAGGTAGAAGGGGCTATCTGAACACAGGTGAGAATCTGACATTCGTTTCCTAATTTCAGGTCATTGCAGGCAACTTAAAAACTTTTCTGAAATAAAGGCCATAAAACTGTGAAAACTAGATTTTTTTTTCATGGCAAAAGCTCCCAACTTTATAGACAAAATGACACACTGGTTTATCTAGCCCATAATGAAGTTAAAGAATAATTTACTGATTTGGAGGCAATTCTGAAGAAATTCTGAAGCATATCCTTATACTGCTGTCTTATCTTACAGTCTGTTATAATGGCTTCACAATATTTACTCTCTGAGATTATAAAATCTGACTGGTAATATAATCACAGCAAGACAACAAATTTTTTACATTCTGGAAGAGAACAGAACCTGGTCACACTCCTAACAAATGAGAGAGTCACGTGCCTGCGCAAGTCACGGAAATTTTTTGGCTTCCATTGCGATCATATAAGGATACTCCATAACCTTCAAGGTTTTACCCTTTGTAGACAAAAAAAAAGAAAGGAGAAGAAAAAAGTACAGCCATCTCCATTTGACACCTGAGGAAACAAACACATCTGAAAGCAAGTAACGATACATTAAAGCAGAGAACCAAGTTCCAATTCTCAAATGCCAGGTAAGTGTAGTAACATCATCTCAGACATCTACAAAATAGAGCAGACAATTTGTCAGCTAATGTAATCCCTGATGTCTGGCATTCATGTTTTGGTATAGCTTCTTTTTACCATAGCAAACATTTGCAGAATCTCACTGATGGATTTTTTCCCTAGCATTGTGACAAAGCTAATCACAATAGTGGCACGCTTGGCTCAAATTTTAATTGGCACACAGTCTACAAGACTTCACAGGCTGTTTTAATGCATCTTAACCATGAGGTCATCACCTAAAGCCTCACAAATAGAGATACACCTCCCAGTAAGTTCAGCTTGCTATGGCTTATAGAAGATCCTTTTTCTGGAAGACTTGAAAACCTGTTTGCCTTCATATCATACTTCTCCACTACTGACATGATAGAAGTACACTGGTAGTGAGCTTCTGACCAAATCAAGCCCCTATTTCTTGTCTTTGTACTTACCTATCTAAACCAGCCTCTTTTGGTGTTTTGGTTTGATTTTGTTTTGGGGTTTTTTTATTTGTTTATTTTGGGGTTTTTTTCTTTTCTATTTTAGGGCTTCTGAATTAGTTCATTGAGTTATGCCCAACTTTCCATTTATGCAGTTTTCAGCACTTTTAGTACAACCAAAGTTTCAGTTTCATTCTTGTTAAGAGAATGTGCTACACGGTAGTCCCAGTACTCTGTGCAGATATATTTTATTACAGCTTCCTTGTGATTACTAAAAATAAGATGCCATTTATGATAAGCAGGAATACCCAAATTAGATGGGGTTACAGGACCATGCATTCAAGTCTAAGCATACATGAATAAAGCATTTTCCACTGATTCCAAAGAGGGACGTAACAGTTCACAACTGATATATGCAGCAGAGTTTATACAATTACACTGGAAAACTATGATATTTGCTACTAATTGCCTGATGAGGGTGAGCTTCCTACAGAAGAGCATTGTTAATGGGTTCGACATTCCTCCAGATTTCTCCTTCAGTTTTAGTGCTACTTCTAGAATTAGTTCCCATACTCATCCATGCATGCTATAACTCCAAATGTTCCCAAGACATACTTGGCAAAGATTAATCAGATTTATGAAGATGAACTACATCAGCATATAAGCCCATTTAAAAAAAAAAAACCCAGACAAAAACCCAAACACACCAAACCAAAAAACAAACAAACCACCAATCTGGAGGCATACGTGTGAGGTGGGAGAGTGATGTTTACTGGTGTGTCACAGGGAAGATTACCCACACGTACTAACAGTTGATAAATGTGCATCCACATCTGTAAAATGCATTTAAGCATTGTCCCATTTAAAATCCATTGCCAGGGCAATCACAGATTAGTTTGCTGGTGATGATTATCCAACCACTCGTGTTCCCGAAGACGTTGTGTTTGTAGACTGGATTCTTTTCAGGAAAACAATCCCCAAAACAATGCTGAACAAAGACCTCAAGATTCAGTATACGCAGATTAAAACCAAATTCTTGTTAGGTAAATTAGTTGCCTGGGGATGCAATAGAAAACTTCAGACCAAATTTCAGTGATCTGGGGCTAGCTGAAAGTTTGGGGGATCAAAAATGACTAGCCAGTTTTAAAAAACATATATTTCAATGAGACTTTCCTTTTGGTTTTTTTTTGTTTGTTTGTTTGTTTTTGTTTTTTTTTTTTAACAGCTAAGCAATGCAGTCAACAATCTTCTGGAGATCTGACACAGACAGATAGATAAATATACATCTAAGTAATTTGCTTAAATAAAGTTCAATATGAAAAATTTGTATTTACCAACCTCTTATTGGCAATATCACTCAGCTTCATTGCTGAATCAGTCTTCTGGTTATTTAATTTCTGGTAATTGCATACAAAAATAAAAGCTTATTGGAAGTTATACACTACATCTGTCTATTTTTGTCATTCTAATTTATGCAGGGGTAAGTTCTTGATTTAGTTTGGAGTTACTGTGCCTATCTGTGCATCTAGAAGATGATATATTTCATCTGGAAACATTTACAGAGAAATGTCCTCAACCCATATATAGTACATTAAAACAACATATAAAAGAGGGATGTATATTGTAATATTGTTACTTTAAATCTGGAGTTACATTAAATCAGATTGTCATCCGATTCCTTTGGGGTAGGTAAATTGTAACATGGAGTTTGTCAAAGACGCAAACCTCTTGGCCCAAGAAAACTAGTATTAAAATAGGCAGTTCCACATGTTTGTAATTTGTGGAGAAAGTGCAGACGGTGACAGAATAGTGTCTGAACTATTTCCCACTCTTTTTTAAATTTGTGTATAGCAAATTGATACACTTCAAGGTAGCAGCTGTTTAATGCTAATGCCAAATTATAAATTAGTCTGGTAAAATTCAAATATACGTTACATATTTTATATTACTAAACCACATTTAGGATCACAGATTAATTTCAACCTCATTTATGCTACTAAACATAATTATAGATTTAATCTTTGTGATAGACGAAACTTGAAGCAAATTTTGCAAATTAGGAATAGTTTACAATATTCTGAGAATATGTCTCCACATATCAAAAACTGAACCTTCAATGCAGGTATGTGCCAAGACAAAAAATTTACTACATGAATGAAAAATATTAGAAATAAGTGGATGCAACTTTATGCTTACCACATCACCTGAAATTATAATTATTCTTAAAAAAATTACTATATTCTCCTACTGTAAAAATGAAAGCAGAAACCATATTTTGGAAGAAATCTAGTGCTGGGATGCCTACTTTTTATCTTAGTAAAACTGGTAGCATGTATATTAACGCCACTCACATCACTGTGTCATATTTGAAGTTGTAAATTTGTCTTTTATAAATACGTAAACCAAACTTGATTCAAGAAGGTTTCTCAAAAGCAACATGTTTTCTGAAGTTGTATCTGACAGAAATTCAAGGTGCAATTAGATCTGCACTGCTCTGAAAGCTACATGTAACAAAATTTTACAGAATCAACAGTTGTGCAGAAAAAAAATACTTGATCAAAAACTGTGGAAATTTCTAAACATATTATACTAGCATCACTTCCTTGTAGGTTGTTGCTAGCAGTAAAAAAAGTGAAGTTAAATGAAGATTTATAACTCAAGACTTCATTGCTTTGCTGTTCTTGAAGAGGGCAGGGAACAGCTTTAGACTCTTGGAATCATCACTTCTTTCAACGTATCTTCACTCTTTAAGAGTTCCCCAACCTTCGTTCCTTTCCCATAACAAAAATACATCAATATGTTAAATGTTTAAATGCTTAATTATATTAAACTTATTTGATGTCCTTGATGATCTCAATTAAGTAACCCCCCTAAAGGTATGATGAGACTTGTTAAAAAAAAAAAAAATCCTGCCTTCTATGCCAATCACTATGAAATATATACCTATCTTCCAAAACATGCATTTGGCTAAGCTAAACGTTACAAAGGTAAAAGTACTCATGCTATGTTTTCTTTTCTAACTGCTCTCTTTGCTTAACAAAACAATGCAGTATCAAGAAACTTTGGCTAACTTTGGCTTCTATATAATATAAATTAACAAGTAAATCTGACTTGTTACCCCTTACTAAAATGATTGTAAGAATAGAGACCTAAAATATCAGCTCCAGGGGTAGGGAAGTAATAATTTAAGTAAAGATGTAACCAGAATACAGATTGCACATTACAGAGGAAACAAATGCAGCTTCATCAGTAAAACTGGGTTGTCATTCAAAGAAAAACGCAACTTCCTTGCTCTGTAGACATTGTAAAGATTTATATTAGCATCAGGCCCACGTTCCTACCTGAAAGACAAAGAAATGGGGTGGGGGTGGGGGGGACAGGGGACGGTAGGAAAATGTGGGCTTTTTCTTTCCTGACACTTAGAACAGAAAACTGAGCCACGTTACTGAAGAGCGAGTGTCACCACAGAGTAGATATATAAGAGTTACAATGCTTTAAATGCTTTTTCATACTTAACGAGAGTAGGGTTTTTTCTTTTAGGTAAGTAGTTCCCACGCTGTGGTCCAGAAAATAACAGTAAAGTGGTCTAGAGCCAATGTGTGAAACTAACACTGTTTACAGTGTTGTTTCCCTCCCAAAAAAAGGTAGAGATGATGTGGAGGAAAAAGAAAAAAAAGAAAAAAAAAGAGGCAAGAGTCACACTGTTTCACTGAGAAAATGTGTAAACGAGACACCAGATAGCTTTGTTTTGTTTTTTTCCCCCAAGACTAATTAGATTTTCTGAAAGCCTTTGGACACCTGTTACGTTCCCTGCGCATTATGGAGAAGAATTTCTGCAACCCATCCCTGAATGTGAAAGAGCAAGTTCATTTGCTACTCGTAATCCCATTCTGTAGGAGATGATCAGGGTCAAGGCCATCCAAGGAAGCTGAAGGAGCACAAATCCGTGGAACCTGATCAGATGCATCTGCAGGTCCCAAGGGAACTGGCAGATGAAGTTGCTAAGCCACTATTCATCATAGTTGAGAAGCCACGGCAGTCGGGTGAAGTTCCCACTGACTGGAAAAGAGGAAACATAACCCCCATTTTGAAAAAGGTAAAAAAGGAAGAACAGGGGAACTATAGACCAGTCAGTCTCACCTCTGTGCCCGGCAAGATCATGGAGCAGATCCTCCTGGAAACTATGCTAAGGCACGTGGAAAAAAAGATGATCTGTGACAGCCAAAATGGCTTCACTAAAGGCAAGTCATGCCTGACAAATTTGGTGGCCTTCTATGATGGTGTTACAGCATCGGTGGACAAGGGGAGCACAACTGACATCATCTACCTGGACTTGTGCAAAGCATTTGACTCTAAATTGGAGAGACATGGATTTGACGGATGGACCACTTGATGAATAAGGAATTGGCTGGATGGTCACACTCAAAGAGTTCCAGTCAATGGCTTGATGTCCAAGTGGAGACCAGCAACGAGTGGCATTCCTCAGGGGTCAGTACTGTGACCAGTGCTGTTTAACATCTTTGTTGGTGACATGGACAGTGGGATTGAGTGCATCCTCAGCAAGTTTGCAGACAACACCAAGCTGCGTGGTGCTGTCGACATGTTGGAGGGAGGGGATGCCATCCAGAGGCACCTGGACAGGCTTGAGAGGTAGGCCCTTGCAAACCTCATGAAATTCAACAAGACCAAGTGCAAGGTGCTGCATGTGGGTTGGGGCAATCCCAAGCACAAATACAGGCTGGGCAGAGAATAGATTGAGAACAGCCCTGAGGAGAAGAACTTGGGGGTACTGGTGGATGAAGAGCTCAACACAATGTCACGGTTTGGGCCCCGCAATGTGAGCTTGAATCCCAGAAAGCCAGTTGTATCCTGGGCTGCATCAAAAGAAGCATGGCCAGCAGGTCGAGGGAGGTAATTCTGCCCCTCTGCTCTCCTGAGACCCCCACCCAGAGTACTGCATCCAGCTCTGCAGCCCCCAACATAAGAAAGATATGGATCTGTTGGAGCAAGTCTAGAGGAGGGCCATGAAGATGACCAGAGGGCTGGAGCACCTCTCCAATGAAGACATGCTGAGAGAGTTGGGGTTGTTCAGCCTGGAGAAGAGAAGGCTCTGGAGAGACCTTATAGCGGCCTTCCAGTACTGAAAGGGGGTCTGCAGGAAAGACGGGGAAGGACTCTATCAGGGAGTGCAGTAATAAGACAAGGGGCAATGCCTTTAAACTAAAAGAAGGTAGACTTAGATTAGCTATTAGGAAGAAATTTCTTACTGTGAGGGTGGTGAGACACTGGAACACGTTGCCCAGAGAAGTTGTGGATGCCTCATCCCTGGAGGTGTTCAAGGCCAGGTTGGATGGGGCTGTGAGCAACCTGGTCTAATGGAAGGTGTCACTGCCAATGGCAGGGGGGTTGAAACTAGATTATCTTTAAGGTCCTTTCCAACCCAAACCATTCCACGATTCTATGGTGATTCTGTGATTCAGCACCACCACCACTAAGATGCATTTATTTCCCAGGCTGCTATAAGCCCTAAGGCTGAAGTAGTTTCCTGTAGCCTACCAAAAAACATCCTTATGCTCCATTCCCTGAAGATGCTTCCAGGTTTCCTCTTACCTGGACCAGCTGTGCATGGGAACAGAATAGGCTCTGGCTGTAGCCCAACTGCCTGAGACAGACTGCTGCGGATGACAAACCAAACTATTTTACTTATGCCTACATCTTCGAAAGCCAGGCTGGCTGCTGCTGCAGCTGTGCAAGAGTCAGGATGACCCAGGCAGTGTCTGTGCTGGCAGACGGTCACCCTCCCAGCAGAAGCAAACACCACACTCTGATATCCCCGAAAAAGAGGACCTCACGTCTCTCCAAGTCCAGCCCTGGCCCATCTGCCCCACGTTAATATAATTTAACCCTACTTATTCTGCCGAGAAGCTGGTTTGCCCTTTAGCTCACTACAAATGAAATGCAAGTGACAAGGACAGCCTAGTCTTCTAGATTTTCTATTTTTTTGTTTTGTAAAGTTTAGAGATGAAAGAAAACTCAATTTAAGGAAAGACATTCAGCATGTTTAAGTGACATCCTCAGAGTAGAAAGATTCCATTTGAAAACATCTGAGCCTTATATAAAGACAGCAAAGCAGTTCTTCAGTTAAGTACTTTCAAGACAAAGGTAGACTGAGGTACTGATCCTGTGAAAGCAATTTTTTTTTGTAGTTATTGAAACAGCTGCTTTCCTCATGAGATAAAAAGCTCTAGTCAAACATCTCAAAGTAATTTCTTATCTCCACTTTTAAGTACTGTGCTTATTTGCTACATGTGATGTCAGATGAACCTAGCAAGTTGCAGTTAGCAAGAACTGTGTATGTTGGGGGGAGGGATTTTTTTTAAGGGTCATTTAATGGGAATTTTTGGTATTGGCACTCATGTATTATGGTAAAATAAAATAAAAAGATAAATATAAGGCCAAAATGGTAGACATCAAAGTTTACTCAGCATAAATTAATAGCTTGGTAAAACTGATTTTAGGCATGCTTCCAGCAACAAGCGCTGTATTAAGAAATACCTGTCCTTAGTAAGGTCAGTGTATATATATATAGCAATACAAAAGAGTGGTAGAGTTAACTTTTAAAAATTCAGTCCCTCCAATCATCAGCAACATACGTCTCCTCTTTCCACATAAGGGAAAACTATAGCAATATAAAATACCATTACAGCAATTTCTAATTGTTTCTGTTAGCATACGGGAATAGATATTTGTGTGGAGGAATTCCTGAAGGGAAAAGGTCATGATTTGATTCTGGTGAGCAACCCAGACTTTGAGCTGGGTGAAGAGGCCTGCACCTGCTGTCCTTGATCTCTCCGTGACCGGCTGATAAGGAGGAAGAAAGAGGGCCTTGCTTATCATAAAGGCAGGACTGAGTCTGGGAACGAGACCACGGAGGCGAGGAGAACCAGCATGTGCTATGCGCGTGGACAGAGGGTCTTAACCAATCGAGCTGGGGGGCGTTGTGTGTGAATAAGGGGTTTGGACCAATCACTATGCTGTTGACTATGCATGCTTCTGCTGTGAGTCTATATATACTCTGCTAAAACACCTAATAAAGGAGAACGATCATACTCCTATTGAAACTGCGTCGTTACTCCAGGTCCGATCCCACTCCAACCGACAACAATTTGCTAGCTAAAGATAAAACATTCTACCATATTTTAAAATGCTTATATTTATTTTGGTGCTAATAGAGCTTATACTGGTAGTAACAGATGTGGTCATCCTTGCTCCCATTCAATTAAGGAGAATATTTGACATTAAAAGATAAAGAATAGAAATTTCTAGACGGAATATACAGTTACATCTTCAGACCTACATTGAACTTCTAAAAATCAGGCACATGTATACACATATGAACTGAAACAATAGCATGTATTTTAAAACATTGCCTGTCAATCACGTGCTCTACTTTGCCAATACAGAAGCTTATGACAGTATGTTGATAATGGTTGTTTGAAAAAATACATATTACAGTGTTTGTCATGATATTTTCCTTGTTTCTGCTTTGTTATTTAATAACCAAAAGAGCTATTATTACCAGTGAACATGCAAAAGAGTATTTACCTTGTAAGACTGGTTGAGAAAGTGTAATTGAACCTACTTGCATCTGATATTAAAATGGACTCTTGGCAATTACACAGAAAAAAAACTACAAGAGGAGCTTTTATATCTGTCAGACTCACAAAAATGAATGTAACAGCCCAGACAATTGAATTCTTGCGATGAGTTCCAAAACACAGCTAAATACTCTGATAGCTCTTGACCAGTTTTGAAATGTGCATAGTAACAACATTTTAAGACATCTTTTTTCTATGGACCTGACCAAATGACCATGAATTCAAGAAAAACGCTTCAAGGAAATTGTGTGCTTTTCATGAGACCCCCAGGTAATTTTACTGTGTTGGTATATTCAATTCACACAGTTTCGGATCTTACAATAGTATCAGACAATTCAGAAAACAGTTTGCAATATGAATTCAGGAGCATGATAACCAAATTACTCAATTAGGATTAAGTCATTTTCTATCTCCTTGACAATCTTTACTTTATACCCTGAGCTCTACTCATGACAATGACACTTTTGTGCCTTCCAGTGTTTAGGCAATTGAACTGTTAACTTCATTACACAAACTAGAGAAGTAACAAGAACATATAAATTCACAGAATTTAAGAAACAAATGAAGGTTGACAAAATCATAGTATATAAAAATACAAGGAACTATTACATGATACCTATCTGGTTTATTCTCTAGTTCTGGGCTTTCAAGGAAAGAACAATAACTAGTTCACTAATATGAATAACTGTAAAAAAAGGTCGTATTTAGTTATTCTTCAAAACCTTGAAGGTGTTATTCCATTTGTAGGCAAAATAAAGCACAAAGTGATTCCAGAATTTAAAAAAATAGTAATAAATTAGGTAACCAGAAATTATACTGAAGCTGACTGTGAAGAACAAAATATGAAATTGTACTTAGCTATTCTGAATAAGTGAGCACTGTTCATAAAATCTGAGCATCATCTGGGTGACATACAAACTTTTTGATCAATTAAATTAAAACAGATCTGACATTAAGTAACATACGGGTGTACGGTAATCTGCATTTTGATCAGTTGCAGAGTGATGGAAAGGTTAACAGTAGGATTAATTCCAGACAGTACATCTGGCCAATATAGTTGAATATTTAGTTTTTAGTCTAGAACTTGCACAGCTTTTATACGGTTAATTAGATGCATCCACTATAAACCACTCATTTAGAAAACTGCATCACAGTTCACGTATAAGGGTCTTCAACACTAAATGATTAGAAACAATTCATGTCATTCCACATAATAACCAAATGATATTTAGATAATCTAAAAATCAACAGTGGAGAACATCAAGTATATTAAGGAAGCAGCCCACGAAGAATAATTCCTGTAAAATGGAGGCATATATGTAGACAAAATGCAAAGAACTCGTGAATAAAACAATGGAGTAAAGTTCAGCATAACAAGATAAAATTTTTTTTGTCTTGGTATACATAAAAAGACCTAAGATAGACACACTCAGAAGTGTGTTTTTAGAGCTATGTTTCCTACTTCCCGTAACATCTCATTGATGACTTCAACAAAAATGAACTACCACACTGAATGTTAAGCACAATTCAGCGCTCAGCTGAAACTATTCTGATTTGCCTTCAGGAAAAACAAAGTAGTATTTAAAGAAAGATGCAAAACCGTTGCCCTAGATGGACAAGTCACTTTAAGAAGAGAGGAAGCTTTAGCAGGGAAGAAGTTCTACAGTAACACAAGTGGCTTATTTTAACAGGCCTTTCCCTTTACAAGAAACACAGGACTTTTCAACTATCTTCTTTCATGATTTTACATGGCATAAACAATCTTACCTTACCCTTCTAAGAAGTGCGACATAGTAATGGTTGCACAGAGTAAGTGCATTTGGATGGCAGGCAATAAACTAAACTTCAAGCTGCAGATTCACACTGCAATCTCCCTTCAAATAAAACTTTCACTGAAATTACTGTAATTTTTTTTTCTGAAAAATGCCAGCAGGATGTAATTAATTTGAACACTTTCACAGAATATTTTTGAATGAATGCATTATTATTTCAACACATCTGTTTGGAATGCTATTTTTTTTTATTCTCATGGTATTATATTTGTTTTCACTTGTTTTGAGATTTCAACTTTAGTGTTAGTTTGAGTTAAGAATCCAATCTCTTCATCAGTACTTTTTGGTAACAGAATGATAGTTCAATTTAAAGCAACAGAAGTCTTTTACTTAATTACTAAACTTTAACAACAGTATATTGTCAATGCTTCCTGTATTTTTCCATTAAGTTTATTCCATCAAACTGATTAAGAAGTTATTTCTTTTTCTTCGTACTGAGTCACATAAGACTCCTTTGAAATAGCATAAGGAGAATAATTAATAAATTCTAATAATGGAATGCACTGTACTAGGAAAAAGTCATCATAGTACATTGTTACTTACTGCATCCTATCTCTGCTGTTTTGTTACTTTCATTCCTTACCTCTTTGTTGGCTCTGTCTGCTTGAACTAATGTTCCATTCAGACACGGCTCTACATAGTGAAGTTCTTCATTATACTATAGAGAGAAATAAAAAGTATGATGAAAAATTTAATTAAAGGCTTTGAAAGAGACAATTTAATTTAATGATTTAGAAGTACAGTGAAACATGCACATAAAGCAAGAACAAAAGGATTCAGCTTTTTTTTTTTTTTAAAAAAGGCTGTGGTATTTTTTTTTCCTTTTACTTGATTCTTAATGTTTCAGAGGTTCATGCTTTTTAAAAGGAGCATTTAATTGAATGGATGCCAACACTCAGGTGGAGTTAATGGGTACTATGTACATTAGCTGGCATAAATATCCTTCAAGTAGAAATCTGGATAGTATTAAGAGGTCATGTTTGATACATCACAGTCACTACTCCCAATTCTTTGCTACACATAAAAAAAGTCCTGATATATACTTGATGCAGTGGCTAAAACTTTGGAAGGTTAATAGCGGAATGACTACACCAAAAAGTCTGTAAGCTGGAATCTACCCTGGATGTGTCTGACAATGGTCAGAATTTCTGTCAAGCAGAGCAGCTTATTATAGACTAAGTCACGAAGCTGTGACAGTTCTTTAAGGAATTATCTGCTTGTCTTGCAAGGTCTAAGTTAGATGTCCCAGTCTTATCTTCAGAAGCATCTTAAGCATTAAAAGAAACTCATCTGCAGTCAGTAGATCTTGCAGACTCACTGATGCTGAAGTCACTTCATTGAAAATTGGAGTTGATTGTTTAAATCTTTTAAACTTTTTAACACAGGTCAATTAATAGAGAAGTGCCTTCAAAAAGTCTACATTAGTTGTATGGATACAGTTTTAACTTAATTTCTTCTCATTAATTATTCTACCCTAGATGTTATCACAGATCAAACTATAAGGCCTTTGCATTTAGGCTCTACTCAGTTTCACCCTTTCATGGGCATTAAGTGAATCAGAACATCCATAGTAAACAACAAAAGACAACACATCAAGTCAACTCAAAAATAATCAGGAAAAACATTTCATTAGATTAAGATACGCATTTACTTCCTTCTTCGTCTACCTCAGTGGGAATAAAAAAAGAATGCAGCATAGACAAGGTTCTCTCTCATGCAAGTTCCCACTGCCTCTGTCTGCCTGTAGCTCTGAATTTGTTCTACTATCTTCAATTTAACACCACTCCTTTCCCTACACATATGTCTAACCATAGACCCTTGCAGCCTGTCCCACTTTGGACACCTGTCATCATCATAGGGAAGAGTGTTTAATTTGAACTGCACCAAGTTATTCTTGAGGCATTGCGCTAGACTCAGTCCTCAGCTATAAGAAAATACAAACCCAGAGTAATTCCACTTACTATCGCTGGTTATACAGACTATTTACATCAGCATCAACATAGTAATTGCTTGGTTGTGTAGAAACAAACAAAAATGCTCGAAAGATATTTACACCTAATATCTGCTGCAGATTTGCACACTTCCCTAATAATTTTATTTCCATCAGTGTTATTCCAATATATGAGAATTTGTGGACATGTCTATTACTCCAAAGGTAATATGAAAAACAAGGCAAAGACTTCCGGAACACTTTAGACTCACTGGGAATGTCCCATGTGCATCTCTGTGTCATAACAATTTATTGAGCTGATAAATGATGTACTTTCCCCTGTAGTTTCTCTCTTCAGACTGCTTTCCAATCTCTCGACATTCATTGCAAAATAATAATGCCAAATCTACACAGCATCTCTTATTATAGGCGAAAGTCAAGACCAAATTCCATTCTAATTGTAAAAAAATACTGAAAAACTGTAACGCACACCAGTACCCCAGCCCCTACTCCCAAGATTTTTCCTGTCTTCACATAGGTTTTTTCAGCATGTTCTTTAATCAACATACTTTCCAGTTAAGCCTGTTCTTAGTTGATTTCTGTAGCTGGCACTGGAAACTGTATTAACATACATAATTAGCTTCCTTTCTCAGCTCCTCTTCTAAAATCTCCTTCTACTTACATCTCTCTTGTAATTTAAACATTTGATAACATTTATTTTTATTATTATTTTATTTACTTTGTTACATTTACCTTAGTTCACATTTTTTTGTCACTCTAGTTATTTCTTTGCACAACACGTATGAAATGAGTGAGCTAAAATCTGAACTAAGAGGAACCATACAGTTAGTTAGACAGCTGCTGACTTACATTGTATAATCAGATACTATTCATATTCTGGAAATGTGAGATATATATGGTTCTAGCACACATACACAAGTAGCTTACATTTACCTTAGGATTTTTTATTTTTATGCTTTGTCATATTTAAGCTGCATGGAGCAAGGTCCACAGAAACAAATTAAATTCACATTTTGTTGTGCAACAACACACAGATAAAAGATTTCATGCTATATTAGGCATACTCAGACATCCAATACAGCCCAACCTAAGATCCAACAGTGAGGCCAAACTAGAAGAGGAACCAAAGGAATTGGTATTTCCAAAGTTCCACTACTGTTACCATGTGCAACAAGTGGCACACGAGCGCAACCCACTGCTTAGAACAATCATAAGGAGGTTAGCAATTGGCTGCCTTTCTCTTTCTCAGCCTGCTCAAACATTAGCTGTATAAAATCTGATTATTCAGGCAGACTGAAAAGTAAGTTTATCCATAATCTATTCTGTATGACTACAAGGACTCCAAAGAGGAGACTACACAGAAACCATTTATAATGGAAAATTCTACAAATTAAAACCAGAGACATATACTACTGTGCTTTGAATTAACAAATACTTTTCCTTTAATGAATTTTGCTAAAATGGTGTGACTAAAGCATTAAAATTAATTTAACATTCTTGGCTCGCTTAGTATTTTATTAATTTAATATAGACTTTACATTCTTATAAAAGCATTTTAAAAATTTCTGCATTCGGCAAAATTAGTACTCGTTTTATGATAATATTGTTAATTTAATGCATGACTTGGAATCATACTTCAAAGTGAATTGGAAAAATATGCCTTTTCTCTTGTTGTTGAAGGCATCTCTGTTCATGCACTAGTGAACTGACCTTAAATTTTAACATAGGCAACATAAAATCACTCTCGTATTTCAATGATTTTTTGCAATTCAATCATATAGCCCATCAATTTCAGATAGATTTTGCAACAACCTACCCATGAAAGCTAAAACAATTTTTAACATTGTCCTTTTATGTTTATTCTCTGGAAAGACCTGAGTTCTGCTGTCTGCTATATATACATATAAAGTTAAAAATGCACTAAGTGAAAAATCAAATGGATATGAAACAACTTAGCTAATGTACTGCTAGTAGCTTTTGGGTTTTGTTCTTGGCTGGGGTGTTGTGAGCCTTTTTTGCTATCCTACTGCATATTTGTAAGTGTTAATTGAGTTTTTAACTATGTTAGTATGTAGTGACTATAACTCCCATTACAGTTAAGGAGAATCCTAAACAACTTTTTGTATATGGAAGATTGCAATGTATAACAACAACCTGAAAAACAACTTGAAAAGTTTTTGAAACTTTTTGTACAGTAAAATATTGTAAAGGGAGAATTAAAAAAAAATACCAGAGTGTACAAGCACAAATTTTGTACAAATGTTTTTCAGACTTCACTTTTTCGTCTGCTAGGTTCTGTTTCCTCTTCCTTCCACTGAGATAGATACTGATTTTCTCAATGCTCAATTCCTTTCCAACCTTGACTGCCACTGTCAATGCACAGCCCTGTCTTACACCAGTCCAGCTTCTCTAACCTCATGTTCTCTTCTGGCTAACTTAAAAGTGCTGTCCCTTCTCACTGTAACAAACAAAAACATTTCTCATCTGCTTGCATAACCCTTCCACTTGCTTCATTCTGGTTGTTGCTCATGTGTAAGTCCCCTCTGACATTGTTCAGCACTATTTTCCTTGCATTTCCTTCTTTTGCCTCAAAATGCAGGCAGGCTTTAGGGTTCTCCTCTCTTGTGAGAATGAGACAGAAAGAGAACTCCTTAACCTATTTGACTCCTAATTCCTAACCCAGTTCCTCATAGAAATCTTCTGTTGCAAGTATTTGTTCCATTAATCGCTATGCACAATAAAGCCACCCTGACAATCACTCAGGCTCAAAACTTCCACTTCACCTAGTAAGTGTATTGTTTGTCCAGATTTCCCACATAAAGCCCTTACTCCACCTCAAATTTTGGTCTGGGAAGATAAAGAGGTACTTGGTCGTTTGTCTTAGACTTCCGGACGTCCAGCAGTCCTAACAGAGCAACAATTTGGACAGGCCTTTCAGAAGAACAATCGGTGTCAGCAAGTATCAGCTGTGTGCTATGTGAAGAGTAAGTCTTCAACGTTTAGGCACAGTGGATCTATTTTTGCGCACACTGTACATCTGGCCAGTTCTAGATACAGAGCAGAGACTTGCTACATATGCACAGATCTATGTTACAAAGGGGATTTCTCGTATGGACATATGTGTACCTTACCTTCGAATAAAATCACTTTCAAATCACCAGGCTATGTCTAAATTATAAAGAGTAAGATATAATCTCACTGAAACATTTTTGTATAGATAAAAGTTATTCCGGGTTTTCAGTGCTTTCACACAAAGAAGCCTCTTGTGTGGGCTTTGTTGTTTTGTGTTTTGATCACTGAAAAATCCTCTGGGGTCTTGACAAAGAGCATGGTAAACCCTGATGGCACTTACTCAGAGCAGTGCTTCAGAAGTAATTTTTGCTTATCATTTAGATCACAGTAATCCTGGCCTTACTGTGTACACTTCACTATGTCTTCCTCTAACACCAAATTTTAGGCAGAGTTCATAATCCAGCCCCAGACTACCTATGCTATTCCTCACTGAAACGTCCACTCCTTTCTCCACAGCACTGGTTTCTGTTACCAGTTTGTTACATTTTCAAGCAAACAAATTCTGTGTTTTCTTTACTTTTTTTTTTTTTGGCCTTGTGAGACAACAAGAATTATATTGTGACACTTAGTCCAAAACAACTTCTTAAAAACTCTTCTTCCAAGACACCTTCAAGACAAGAGGACAGCACTTTTCACACTCGTCACTCCTGTCGTGGTCTCCTTGTTCTACCCCTGCATTTCTGTGGTGGTACTTTCAATGCAGTGAATAATTTCGGGTTTGTATTTGTGCAGTAAGTAAACCATCAACAGATGAAATTAAGCAGCTAAACTGGTAAGATTAAAATTGCATTCTCAGATGCTATTTCTACTTATTTCAATAAATAAACCCATATTCATCCTAAAAGAGGTTAGAAAGAGGAAAGAACCTTCAGATGAAAAAACTACCTCAGACAAATGCTATAATTACCACAGTAATTACTTACCTTTCTAAATATTAAGGATTTCTTACACTAGCCAAACCACATATTATGGGTAAGCCGGAGAGGGCTGCATATTATGGGACCACACCAGTTCCAGCCGGCACCGAGAGGGGTTTGTGTAGCCTGTGAGGGACCCAAACCACGGCTGCAGGCCTGAGGAGGCTGCGGCGTCCATCTGCGCACAGACAGGTGTAAGGCAGAACCCCTCAAGGGCTGGAAACGTTTGGAAACATAGGTGGAAAAGTGTCATGGTTAAAGGGGTGTGCTTCTGGACAGCATGGGCTGCAGGTGACCCACACCTGGGCAGGGGCAACCCTGAGGGACTGTGGCCGTGGGCAGCCCAGGCTGAGGTGGGGACACCCCTGAGGCACTGCGGCCCATGGGTGACCCACACTGAAGACAAAGCAAAGAGCAGAGGAAAATCAATAAGCAGTGAAGAGTGGCAGTAAGAAACTAGTAAGTGAAGAGCTGTTGACAGGAACCTACAGAGGACCCCAACCTCCCAGCACCTCACCCAGGAGAGGGGAGGGACTGACCCCGGCAGCAAAGGTACGGGGTGCCGAGACCAGGGCACGAGGTGGGGACTCTTGGACAGAAGTTGAGCCTGGGCAAGGGGGAGGAAAGGCTTAATTGGGTGTTTCTTTCCCTTTTCTCAATGCCCAAATCAGAAGTTTGTGACAGCGGGCAATTAACTACATAAAAACTCTGTGACTCCACTCCGTGGCTCAATTTTTTAAATTGAAAAAAAAAAAGTTATTTCATTTTTGCCTTTTTTTTTTTTTTTAAGTATTTACACAGTATTTCTGCTGTACTACTTAGGCAAAGTTAGCTACATATTTTTACATTTTTTGTTATACATGAGCTTTTTGGTAAGTAAAAAAGTTCACTTAAAAAATTTCTTTTTTCTTCCTACATCATTCACAGTAACTGTCACAACTACTGATAAACGCAGAGATTATACACTGAAAAATGGCTGGTCAAGTATCTTAATAATTACTTAAGTGAAACATTCTTTCAACTGAAAAAAGTTATTTCGATTACAGTTAATCACAATTTTTTTGAAGGACAGTGAATTTTTTTTGATACAGTATGTAATTATGTCTTTCTACTATGTGAGTTTCTGCTAATTATGCAATTATCATGCAAGAAGATTAATACAAAAGATATTCTGAACTAACTGCTTGCTATCTGTTAAAAATACAGCAAATGCACATATACTTCATTCTGTATACAATCTCAAGGATTTGCACTCGTATCATTGGGGTAATTAATTTTAGTACGCAAAGGGCAAAAGGGCCAAAATCCTCCTTATGTTCAAGCATTTGAAGACTTTTTGGGGGATTTATGCACATGATAAACCCACATATTTATAAAGTATTAGCAAAAAATATCAGCAAAGGAGAATTTATAAAATCACCAATTCCTCCTCCCTCGCTCCCCACCATCCCCCAGTCAAATTGTAGTTCTGATGCCAGTTTTGGGTTTGTTAAAGCCATCCTTTATCTACATGATTAATCCCATTACTCTTAAATACTGTAATTCTAGCCCCTTTTCATAGATTGAAAACATGTACCTGTACCGTGGAAAACTAACTACCATACACAAATAACAGGAACTACTGATCTAATTTATCACTGTTGGTAAGCATTAGTAATACCTCTGCATAACTTACACATATGTACATTTCAGATTTGCACTGAGGAAAGCATAAACAATGAGGAGCTATATTGGCATTTTATCATGCCGTACAAGCTTCAAAAAAAGCCAATATGTGATTCTATTAATTCTTACATATTAACCATTTTGCAATTTGCACTGTATTGCAGAAGCTGTGGGGAGCGGAAAAAGGAAAGGGGGTGGGGAGGCGCATGGGAACACACCCCAAAGGTAAAAATTAAGGTAAGTAGAAAGTTCACGCAAACGAGAAAACAGATGACTATTCTTTGCAACTCCCAAACTCAAGACAACTTGTTTAAGGGGTTTCAGATTGCAAGTCATAGAAAAACACTTTGAAAACACTGCAACCTCAAAAAGCTTACATTGGAAAAATCACAATGTCTGTCCAGTTGGTTCAGATGTCATCTTATATCTATCACCTGCCTGCAACATTTTTAAATTTTTGAAGTGTATTGTGTGGTGTAAAACATGACAAATAGCAAGAAATAATGGAAGAAAAAGAAAAAAAAAAAGAAGAAAAATCCTAATATACTCACAGCAATTATATTGAAGAAGTCATCATCTCCAAGGGTATCCAAAATAGATGAAACTGTCTGTTTTGCAATAGTCAAGCGAAGCCCTTTCATACTGCCACTGACATCTACCAAAATTACCACATCTTTTGGAGAAGTTGCTGCCTGGATGTACCTAAGACAAAAGACAAAACAACTTGTTCTTTTAAATACTTAATTTTTCCTTCCTTCCTTCTTAAACACTGGTAGTCATGTATTGCCTACCATTTTCTATTTCTGCAGTCAAATGCAATGACTCCATTCTCATCAGGTTCCCATTTAATTCCTGTTTAACAAAAGAGATAAAAAGATTAAATTACATTTTCACAGAACCTGTTCAAAACGTATCTGTGTTATTTGGGCTAAGTAGCACTTAATAGAGTTTCGTACTTTAATCTAACAGGCAATGGTATTATAACATAGGAAATACTGGAAAAAAATAAAGGTGAAAACCTCTTCAAGCCTAACATGTTCATCATACTACTATCATTAAAGTATTGTCATACTCGGTCGTTGGTGCTGGCAAGCTTTATGACATGCTTGCCAAGTGCCTTTCAAATCTTGAGCGCTTACTACCCATGGCTGATCTCAACAGGTCCTGTTACACTGTTTCACTCACGGGTCATACACCTGATGTTTTGCTCACATCCCTATGAAGAGGTAATATCTCCCGGTTGCGGGTCAAAAGAAATACCATAAAAACATCTCCAAGCAAAAAAAAATAAAAATGTCAGGGCAATCCTTCCTGCTTCTTATGCTTATTCTCTAGCATAAAACAAGAAACAGTCTTTAAAATAAGGACCAACATTTCTTCTACCCTTGAAATATCATGGAGCTGGAGAACTGAACTATAATCTAAAACAGGTGTAGTAGCCATTACTTTCAGTCACTTTCAGACATACAAGTTCATAGTAAACTTGCTCACATTAAACTCAAGACTTCAGACTTAAAATGTGTTGCTAAACCATGTCAGCTAAAGGAACAGTTCCTACTGTGGACCTGATACAAAGTTACAGAAGCTGAGGATCAGTTAATTTAACTTTCTAGTTTGTTTAATATGTAGTAAATTTTGTATGTGACTAAAATTAAAACTTCTATAGTTACTATAGGTAACTATATTTTAACCTATTTCTATAGAAATAACACAAGTGATCTAATTGCATTTTATTACAACTGGTGTGAAAGTAAACTTTAAAACATGTTTTTGAACTCTTTAAATGTAAAGATGTCAGGTTAAGTGAAAGTCCAAAAACTGAACAATAAATTACAATTCTTACTGTATGCATTAATACAGCACATTATCTAAGTTCAGTACTATAATGAAGAGTCTAATCCTTTCACCTTCATTCTCCGCAGTCTGTTTAGAATTTATTTTTGATATGTGTGTATACGTATATCTGAATAAGGAATATTTACAAGTACATGACTTATATCGCGGGCTCCACCTCAAAAATGAAAATTGGTAGAAAAAACTCAGAACATTGAAAAAGTTGATTAGAAATCCATCTCTCTGAAAACTACATAAAGCAAAATCATACCTGCAAGTGTCTGTGAAAGTCATGATTTGTGACAACACTCAGTGGAAATTTGCAGCCATAACATTCTTTATTGTATTTTGAGTAAGAACTTGTATTCTTCTTACCTGGATATTGTCTGAAAAATCCTTTTGCACTTCCAAAGTACTGCCAGATGAGAGAAGGGTCACGATCAAAATTATCAACAAACACTTTATTTAAAGATTCCGACCAATAAACTCCATTTANCAGAATATCTTTTTGTTTCCTTTGACAATTAAGTGATTCAAAATAAACGATACACTTAAATAATGAAAGCATGGTTAAAACACAAAGGAGACACCAGGTACAATTTTTAGATAAGTTAAAATTGCTCATTAGACCATCTGTCTGGAACTACTGTATCACTCATTCTGGAGAACATAATAGTCAATCTAACAATAGATTATTTACTTAATATACTTTCACTAAATGCAGGAATGTCTCGTTGCAACACTTCAAACTTTACTCCCCCCCACACAATTT
>VZSZ01012139.1:452232-537371 GCA_013398815.1 Ibidorhyncha struthersii
CCCCCCCTAATCTTCAATTTAGTAACACCATTCTCACTATATACAAAGTTTACATGTGGGAACAGAAAATGAAATACCTTTCATTTCACACTTGAATGCATTATGATATACATACAAACACACAATCTCATGACAAATAACCCTATTGTTGTTTGGTAAACACTGGACCCAGATTTCACAACAATTACCTCATTACTTTTTAATCCCATAGAAAGAGGAACTGCAAAGCAAATCCTAGATGTTGAAAATAAATTATTTCTGTTTAAAACCACCCCCATCTATCAATTCCTAAAAAACCAGGCTGCCCAAGTATGTTTTTAAGGTGCAGATTTGGTTCGATAGCAAGAAATCAGAAACAAATGAACATATCTTAAAAAGTAACTCAACTTCGAACTGTGAATTTTGAAAGATAAGAAACAATTAAGATATACTGTATTCCCAATTCAATCTGTACATGAAGTCAGCAGAATAGAAAGGAAAAAAAACAGAGCTAAAATCACAGATGTATTATTTTGATTTGTAAAAGTGTGTGTACATGAATACACAGTAACATTTTCTCAAGCATTTGAAATAATGCTTCCATTAGCTTGCAAAATAATGTACTGTACTGACTTCAGAAGACTGCTTAATGTGATTTTAATGGAGTGGAAAAAAGGTGAATTGTTATCTTCCCTTACATTCATCAAGAAAAACAGCAGAAAAGGGGAAATGTCTCAGCTACAAATCTTTGAATGTTACTTTCATCTAAATATTTAGGTTTACATAAATGGACTGCTGAAAAAACAAGGTCAACAAAACAGATGTTTTTAAAACATGTCTAGTATAGTCACTTGTTTCTCTAGAGGATGAAATATACATTTAAAATCTGTCCAACCAGACACATATCAAACAAACTGGTCACCAGTCCAGCACTAATACTCCACTTTTGCCCAGCTGCCGAAATCCAGTGCCCAGTTGTTTCCAGGTCAGGTCTGCAGTTACTCCAATAACAAGCTGTGATTAAGACATCACAAAGTAACAGTCAAGACTACCTATCCTGGGATCTACCATCTGTTTGTAAAAATATGCTTCTATTTCAGCACCCCAAAATATTGATCCATTGTTCAGCATTTAGACATCACACGAGAGGCAAAGCACCAAAATCACAATCCTATTCTCAGTCCAGTGGAACTCCCCACTACTAGTTCAAACATTGCTATTCTGGTTCCGCTCCTATATACAAGTTGGTATATCTGAATCACTAAAAAGTACAGTGGCATTACTGACTCAGCATTACAACATTAAGATAAGGTGATAAGTTTAATTCACCTTTGAAAAGAGCAACATACTTCAGAGGGTTGGTTTTGTTGTTAGTTTGTTTTGGTTTTGTTTCTTTTATTTTCTTGGAAGCGTTGCTAGAAAAGCCTGTTTAGAGGAAAAATAAGGAGAACCTTGCTCTTCATGTGCCCTTCAGTCATCAGGACTGGTGAAAAGCCAAAGGAATTAAACAGAATAATTCTATTTTAATTTGTATTTAAAATAAAATGTAGTGGTTCTTAGCAACTTATATTTGGATCTTATTCCAAGACTGCACACTGTACCTTAGTATTTTATAATCTCATCAGTTCATCAGGTGTCTTCTGTTCCTGGATTCCTCAGAGGCTAATTTGTAATTCCCTTTCCTGATGAGTCTGTACTATAGTGCCACTCAGCTAAGCAGAACCTTCCCTCTGCCTCCCAATCCAATGATAATTTCCTTTGAACTCTATATACACTCCAGCTCCATAAGGTCACAGGACAACTTTAGTCATCCACCTGTTAAGCCCTAAACTGAATGTGAAATCCTTCCAGTGTCATTTAAAAAATATATATTTATATATAAAAAAATACACATATAAATAACTTTTTTAAAAAAAACATATAAACTATCCATGCCACCACAGCAGTGGATTACTTTTTTTAGCCCATATATGGAGAGCCACTTAACATGTTTATATATCTGTAATATAGATTAGAGAACTCCATGGAAATCCAATCAGGAAATTTTCCTTGAGTATGACTGGTTAAGTCTATATTCTGCATTAGGTTGACAACACTAATCATCCAAGTGGTGATCACTATAAACATTAATCCAGTGACTCTGAAACTAATGGGATTTTTTTAGCTGAAGGGAGCATTAAGCAGGCATTTGAAATAAGAGGGCACAATTAAAATGCAATCTATGATGACTGGGTTCCTTCAAACTGAAACCCAGTGACAATTCACTACCTTCCTACACCCTGCATGCTGGCTGTTCTTTTAACAATATACCAAGTCACATTTTAAGCATCAACCATTTTTATTAAAAAAAAAGGTACATAAGGTCACACTCAGTTTAATCCTTAGAATACAAAGAAAAGTGAAGTGGGGGGAAAAAAAAAAAAATAATGTATCCGTAGTACGAAACTGTAGGCCTACAGACTTCATGTCGAAATCCCACGTCTTTACTGCCTACTGCATCTTAAGGCAGAAGGATTTCAAACCCGAGCTCCTTGTTCTAAATTTGATAAGGACACTTACATGGATGCACCTCTGTCCACATGCACCATCCTAAATACAACTGCGTTCCTGACCATATATCCTCATTAAAATTTTACAGTGTCATGTTCTAATAACCTATATTTTAAGCTTGTAGTTCTCGGCAATTTCTAATTGTAGTAATTGCACTAAATTGCCTAAATTGCCACCAGTACTTCATTTAGAAACAGTAGTCTTAAGTTTTCATATTACTGGTGAATGTCATCTGCAACCTCAAAATAGTTATATGTCAGTAGTGGTAAATTAATGCTTGTGAATGTTCAGAAATTTGGGGAGGGAGAAAAAGAATAAATGATAAAGCTCAATATAAATGCAAAATCATTAACGTGATATTATGGGGCTCAAAGACAATAAATGCAAATAGATTCTGCCACAATTCTTGAAACAATTTCTGCTTTTCCTTCCTGGCAGCAACAGCTAAAACATAATTAAAATATTCCCTTTCCCGCACCTTGTAGATGAGCTGCTTGCAATTATACGTGCTTTTGCTCTGCTGCTTTGTGTAGCTGTTACCTGTTTTTTACTGATATTTAATATAGAACCAACCCCAAGGCACATAGGTACACTGACATGAATCTGAAACAAAATAGCCAAAGAACAGTACAAATGCATGTAGCAATTAAGTTGCTGTCATAGATACTGCTGACCCAAAGAAATAGATCTGAAGTCTCAACAAAGGCAACGAAGGTGTGCAGACTGAAAGATGTGCAACAGCATGCCAAAGGTTAGCACTATAAAGAAATGTATTTCAATTTATGGAATCCATAAAAATATCTATAGTGGAATAAGTCTATGGAATGAAACTAATACATACACGATGCATTTTGCTTTCTAATTATTCCAACAAGCTTTATAGAAAATAAGGGAGACCACTGACAAATTCAGTGATTGTGAAGAAAGTGCGGAATACTTCTCTTTCTTGCCATGAAAAAAATATTAACAATGATCCTTAGTTTTTTCCCCTATTATATTACCTTCATTATATAACCACTGATTTCTCCTGAAAAGCTGTCAAAGACCCTGGCATCCAAAATGATTTTCCTTCTTGTAATAACTGATGACCTCAAGGCAGCCCCTAACATTGCAGAGCAGTACCGTCATACAACAAAGCACAGCCTACAGGACCAAGCACCGGAAAAGGCATGTAAAATCCAGCACCCTTTTGGCTCAAAGATAGCAACAATATTAGCTTAGTTTTGATGACACTGACAACATATTTAGTCTAGTCATATTTTAAAGAATAACAAAATCACATACTTGCTGGGACATATACCAACAATCTAATAATTATACTACTCAACACTAATATGAATGCTTTTCAGGGTGGTCCAACATATTCAAGAGCTGGGGCTGGATGCCAATTTTGGCAACTGCCTTTGCTTTTTTCTCTCTCTTCCCCTCCCTCTGCCTCCACTGGGTAATGTGGATGCATCAGCTCACAGATCAAAGCATCTGGCCATCTGTAGACACAAAAGAAGGTGTTTGTCCATTTTACTTCGTGTGCTGAGAACCATTCACCAATGTCAGAAATCACATTCCCTCCTCATAAGTATATGGGGTGGTAAAGACTGTATAAAGGCATAGTAGTAGGTATTTACTTCTTTCAGCTTCCAACATTGCCCTAATAACACTCCCCTTCTCTTTCAAAGTGGCAGAAGAACTACTGGAGTATGGCCAGATGTGTTTATTTTAATGCTGAGTTTCATGAGTGGGTTTGGGTTTTTTTTTGCAGGGTTTGTGTTTTGGGATTTTTTGTGAATAAGGTGGTCTGAGATGCAACTTTACTTCATTTGAAAGCCAGAATTACAGTTGCAAACTTCTCACTTCCCAGGAAGAACTACAACAATGCTGCTTTAACAGAGCTGTTGTCACAAGAGCCAGGCACATGGGGCAGTTACACCTATCACTGACACATTCTAACAAAATAGGATTGCCTAGCCAGCAATTGCTAAGAGGCCTTTAGCTGAGAACAACCGAAGTCAAAACCCAGTAATCCTGACAGATGATTACTCCATAAATTAACGTGACCACAGATACCAGGATATATCTGTATAGTCAGAAAAACACACTCATTTCCACGTTTTTGCAGGACACGAATTGAAGACTCTGGAAGTTGGAAAATCAGTAAGAAAATACCACACCACAGAACTCTAGGCTGCCAGGGTGTGACCGAGAGACAGGGCGAACAACATGAAAAACTACTGCTAGGGACAGTTTTCCAAGTAGGAAAGAGTAAAAAAATGTTCAGAACATAGGAATTAACCAAACTAAGTACATACCCTACATTCACTGTAATTTCATCGCAGAAGCAAAATTAGTTTTGAATACTGAAAAAAGAGCCAGTCCTGACATGTGGCAAGAAGAAAAGTCTGCACAGGCTGATGGAACAGTGTCTATCAGCATCCAGGAAATCTAAACCTCTGCAAGTGGCAGGGCAGGAAAGCGTCATGACTAACAATACAGGAAGCCAGTGGAACACACTGCAAATTAGAGGAAAAGAAAGTAAATGTGACTGCTGCTAAATGAAGCTAACTGTGCTGTAAAATGTTTAACACACAACATACGAAAAGGGACCATTTCAGCAGGGCTGTTGTCAAAGTGATACATGACAAAGGCAAGGCATAGCCTTGGAAATAAAATGGAAGTTTCTCAAGGACAGACCTGTTCACAAATCTTTACAAAAGCCATTTAAAACACAAGACCATGCAAACCTGTAAACCAGCATTTCATTATAAATGTCTAATTGCTATTGCTCAGATATTCAGAGAGAGAGAGACAAGGAATTACATAAACAGGCCAACTTAGTTACACAACACAGTGCAGTAAGGACCAACAAATAATGCTTTGAACAGGAGATGTTAGAGACCTCCTAATTTTATCAACACATCATGCCTCTTGCATACAACAAGTGGTGGCACAAGAACCTTGAGAGAAATGTTTTAGCATGCAAAACGCATTACAGTCGTACTGGGCTATAATAAACTAAACCTCTACTGCTACCTTCCTGCAAACGTCAACATAATATGAAGATGGAAGTATCATATATGACAGCAGACATATATTAGCATGACAAGTCATCGTCTCTCATCCTCTCAAATCAATGGTCCCTTACTGCTGTAGTGCTTTGTAATCCTTGTGTAGCACTCCTTCCTTGCACAAAAGACCGTTTGCACAATTTGAGTAGAATGGAAGTTTAACTCAAACAAAAAATTGTTGGAAAAAGCCTCACAGATATGAAAATGTTCAGCTGGTTCAAAACCTCTGAAACTAGGATTAAAACATACTGAAAACACTGAGCAGATGCACAAAAGCATCTTGGGATGAAGGCATTACAAAATCAGTTATGGATTCTTAAACACTATTTGCTCCTTCAGGAATGTGCCAAATAAAAGCTGCTAGAAAGACACCTAGATAAACAAAGTACAGTGTAAAAGTGTCTTTGTAAGTTTTTAGCCAAACAATATTTTGAAACAGTTTATATTCTAGCCAAGCATACTAATACTTAACCAGAAGAGCAAACCTTCTTTTCTCCTCTTCACACAACACAGATCCAAGAAAAAAATCAAAGGGTCTGTTTTATATAGCAGGATGGAGAGAAGTATTATTACAGTTTTCTAAAATAGTAGATGAAACGAACAAAATGTATCTTTAGATAAACTTCTATGATTCTTTGTCAAATGTCAATCTTCTCCACTCCATAATAAATAAAACCTACAAGTTTTACATTTGCCATACAACCGTTTAATCAATTGGTTTTGCATATTCAATCCTAAAGGTTTTCAGGAACCCAGAACTATTACGTCAATTGCCACTAAATTTACAGAGTAAGAATGCTATTCCAACATAGTTCATGGTGAGAATAAAGTCTTGAAAAATCTTTAAATAAAACAAAATAAACTGAAAAACAAATAAATCTCCCCAATGCATTCCTAGCATATAAACTCAGTCCATTAAAAATAATCTTGTATTGAATGATGAGATTTGTTTTTCATTAATATATCCCACACTAAAAGATACCCGGAGTACTTTTACTTGTTTGTTATTATATGCCAATACAGAACATACCCTGATTCTCTGATTGCTTTTTGTCATTAAGATAATTAAACAAATACAAGTAAGGAAACTTAGCACTTTAAAAGAGAACAAACCAATTATAATTTATTTTCCTTTTTTTTTTTTTTTAAATGGGAAAAGAGGGAAACAGTTTGCAAACTAGAGGCTAATGAAGAGCAAAAGCTTGCAAGAAATTCTCCACAGACAGACAGAATGTGGAAATAACCGCTCTCAAAGAATAATTAGGTGTATAATACCAATAACATGTTTAGTGTACATGTATTTACACACACACCCCGTATATAGCTGTAGACAATATATGTATGGATGGCTTTCTGTTTGTTGTTGGTTTGGGTTTTTTGATAGGCTCAAACCTTTCTTCGGGTTACACAAGTGATTATACGAAAATGGAAGACAGCACCAAGAAAACCTCAAAACCAATGTTTTTCCAGACTCAAAATGCAAAGAACAAAGCTAAGGAAGAGGACACCTTGTATGGTTAAAGCAACTAAATTTCTTTGCACTTGGTGCAAGACAAAGGCAACTGCTTTGGGGACAGGAAAATGATGCCCTAATTGATGTTTCTTAAACCTGCTTGGGTGGAATTCATTCCTATTGCCGCTGAAGGAAAAAGAATGAACCTTTTTGCAGACACAAACATTAAATAAATCCTGCCTGGTTTGGGGCACTAACTTCTGCTCCAGTGAGGAAACTGATCCACAAGGCAACAAAAAAAACACTTCGGTCTCACAAAAAGGAGGAATTACGTTTATAAATTATTTTTGGAGAAAGCGAATTTCAAACTGTTCTTAAATTTAAAAAAATGTATGTCTAAATGATAATTCATACCTTTCCCTTTTCATGCTGCAATATAACATGTATTTCACATTAGAACTTTTCACCATTGCATTACAGACTGACCTTTCAAGAAAGCCACATGTTACCAACACATCTTTAAAAGCCAAATGCAGCTGGAAGAAGCAACACTAATTAAACTAGTCCAACATGTTTAACCACCTCCTTACTGGTTCTGCAGCTGTGACTGTCTGGGGACAGATTCAATAAGTTCAGTGCTGACATGCTTTAAGTTTCTTTTTCATTTAGCGATGCTATTTGTAAACAGGCAAGAAAACAACTTGTTTCACTTAAGGGATGCTTGGGTAAAGTAGGTAATCCCCAGGATAATAAAAAATTAAGCTGAAATAGCTTATCAGACTTCTGATTCAGGTAAGCACTCCAAACACAATATGCCTCCAAATCAAAGCTATTGAGAATATGGACAGCAATAGTGCTTGAGTTAAAACTAGTTAAAAAATCTCAATTAACTGTAGATTAAAATGTACTCTCATCAAGTTTAGTAAATTCACTCCAATTCAAAGCAAGGTTGTCATTGCCTTGCTGCTTATTTGTACTGTCAGTCTAGTGATACTTTTGCTTTTGTGCTTCATTTACTTAATTCTTTAAAATTTTGTCTTTGTAGTCCACACTCTTCCCCTACAGTTCAAAGGGTTCGCATGCCATTTCTCTCATTCGCTGTTCCACTATAACATCCCTCAAAGTAAAACAGGGGAGTTGCAGCAAGTGAGGACAAAATTCAGTTTGAACAAACAAACATGAGACATTTTCTAGAGAGGTACATACTTCTAGAGAGGTACTCCCCCACACAGTGTGACCCAACGTGAACTTATGAAACTTGAGACAACAGACGCCCCCTGTGTTCACACTGAGCCCCCTTCCACATATACCCAGGTAAGTACGGTGCAGGACAATAGTGAGATACTGGTTCCACTGCTGGAAGTCACAGAGCTGAACTAGCACGGCAGCAAGCATGAGCTAACGATGAGCCTTATAGCAGGATTCATTATCTGCAACTCCACCCTCTGCAGTACCCTTGAAACGCTCTCAGTTGAGCTCCACTATGTACTGCGGATATGCCTTTATGCATCACTTAGCACCCAGGCCCAAGTGGACAGGATTAACACCATTAAACAGGTTGCTTCCAACCCTTCACAATGGGAGCCAAAGTGGTGGCTCCTCAGCTTCTAATCAGTCATCAGAGAAGTTAATACTCATCAGAGACAATAATACAGAAAAAGGAAAGATAAAAAGAGAGAAAAGAGCAATATTCCACCATTATAGGCCAATGGTAAATTATCGTCACTTTCTTGCCTCTGGAAGCAACAAGGAAGTAGGAGGGGCATCGTGATTAACAGAAGCATCTCAGGACAAAAAGCCTCTTAATATTGTACCTGAGATAGTGTGCATTAACAAACCTTCACTGGCTCACATTCGCCAAATGGCAAAGCCCAACCCCAAGTAACTAAGCAACAGCTGCTGAATAAGGAGTGATAGAGAGTAGGGCTTTTTAGAGGAAAAACTTAATGTTACCATGTAGCCTCTATCTGACATCTAGTTGCCATGGTGATGTGGATGTATTAGGAACATACAGATTAGATCCACAGCCACAGACAGACAGACTAAGATACAGGAAAGATAAAGCACTGTACACATCTTCCGTGGCCATGCCAACATTTCCAAAAGGCTTGCTGTCAAAGACAGAGAATTGAAAAAGAAAAAAAAAAAAAAAAAAAAAAAAAAAGAAAAAAATCTGTGAAGCTAAAGTCCTTTGCAAGAACAAAGCAGCAGCCTGAGTAGACTCTGGGAATCAGAGCTGAGGCAGAATTTGAGCAAAACCAGATGGAACAAGTAGAGAAGTCTGTGCATCTTTGTCCAATAGCCAGTAAGAGTTAAAACAAAGAAATATAGGAAGATAGGAAATTCTCTGCAACCTTGACTAAATCAGTTAGACTAAGAAAGCTCCTTTTAAATTAAATAATGACCAAAGTTAGGAAGACAGTGCAAACACTGTCCTAGAGATCTTAAAATGTGAAGACAAACAATTCAGGGGAAGAATTTCAAAATATAAATATAGTGGTCCAGGACAATATGTGGCCATGACTATTTAAATAAGAACTCCAGGATGTTGAATTTTCAGAAGCATAGTCCATAAAATCATATACGACAGTGACAGACAAGATTTTATTTCTTAATTTCACACCTTGCAGGAAAAGGGGTTTACATATCTGCTAGCTGCAGATTATAATCTTTCTGCATCACTTGAGAAATGAATTTTTTTGGTTCTAATATTCTAGAAAATAGGTAATCTCAATTTTGACAGCCACTTGGAAGGCATTGATAGGAAAGTATGACTGAACGATATTCATAGCTCTTTTTAAGTGTCAAATTGAAAAAACCTCACTTAATCAAAAAATGGTTGTGGTTCATCACGTTTCAATATCTTTTAGAGAAGGCTCTATTACACGCAGCAAATTTTTTTCCTATGCAAGCAAAACTTTTGATTAGAGTCTGCATTTAGTGACTTGTAGTGCATAAACTCATCTTTTAACAAGCAGTGAAAACCATGCAATGGAAATACCATTTGACACAGGTGATATTATTTACCTGTTTCTAAATTGTCCAAGCAAAACTTAAAGATAATTTGTGAAGTCTAAGATCCACTTTTGCAATATTTCCAGCATTCAAAAAGTAAACATGGTAAGCAGAAAAGCACAGACTAAATCTGATCCTTTTGTTACTAAAGACACCGAGTTCAGAATTATTCAAAGCTGTATTGCATTCATACCCTTTGTAAACGATTTCTTAAAGTATTAGTGATTATGACATTAGAAAGATAGGAAGGAAGGAAACAACTGCAAGAAAAGAAAGAAAATATCTGTGACAGGACAAGTTGTAATCATTTTAAACTAAAAGAGGGTAGATTTAGACTAGATGTAAGGAAGAAATTTTTTACAATGAGGGTGGTGAAACACTGGCACAGGTTGCCCAGAGAGGTGGTAGATGCCCCATCCCTGGAAACATTCACGGTCAGGTTGGACGGAGCTCTGAGCAACCTGATCTGGTTGAAGATGACCCTGTTCATTGACTAGATGACCTTTAAAGGTCCTTTCCAGCCAAAACCATTCTATGATCTACAACCCAGAAAAAAATATGAGAGCACACGAATAATTGATTGCCAACTTTCCATAGTAATAATAACGATAATCATAACACAAAGCTTTCAAACAAAGGTTTAAGTCACATGATAAAAATCTATACTTTCAACAGCCAGTAAATGATAGGTGACGACAGACAAAGGCACAAAAGACAGTACACATGTGCTAGAAATAATCATGTCATGAGCAAAGCTATAACAGAAAGAGATAAAGGCTATTTCTGCAGAAGAGTATCACAAGCTTGTAAGAAAAGAGCAAATCAAATATACTAAGTCATGGAAGAATGCTAAATATCTGCTGTCCACATAGAAAGCAATTGAATTGTGAAAATAATGAGAGCAATGATAAAAACTGAATCGAAATCCATAGGAAAATATAGGATATTTATATTCATCTTGTCGCTGAAATAACTGAAGTCCAAATATACTCCAAGACGTATAGGATACTTTTTAATCACTTCTTTTATAAATCCATACTCAGAGCAATCACTGTCGCAGAATCAAAACAGTTGTTAATACTTGAATGTTTTTCAAATCCGATGGTGTGAAATTAGTCTCAGTGTGGTATTAATTTAAGGAAAGATGAATTTAAACTATTATTAATGAAGAAGACTTTAGCTTTTTACATATTATTGAACTTTTAACTGTATTTTACATTCATGAACGTGTTTTTTTTAATATGCTGATGACACAGCTTGAGACTCTTAGCAACATATTGTGTGCCTTATGTTTCTTAGTTGAGTTGACATAAACCATATCTCCTGTTGACAGAAATGCTTGAAAAATATTCATTGACTTCAGCATCCATCACAGAAAAGCTCTGCAGTTACGGAAAGCACTGATAGAATCCCTTCCTGTACTTCAAAAACACCAGATCTGCAGCTATACCACAGTATGAGGATGGAAAGAACAGACAGAAGACAGTCAGACAGACTTCTCTAAGTTATAATTTATGTTATTGCTTTTATTTTTCAAAGCAGCAGATTAACTCTTGGACTGTATAACACTGATATCAAATTTTATTTTCTGTCTTGGTTCTTCTGCTCTGTCAGTAAAGACACAGCAACATCTTACTTCATTATCTAAATCTACTTGGATAAGATGTCTGACAATCTGCAATCCAAAACCCGATGTCATTTTTTTTTTCTTTTTCTTTTTTTTAAACACCTCAAACAAAAAGGATTTGGAGAAATTAATTTTTAACCTGACTGTTAACATGCTGTTCTCCAGCTTCCTTAAAAAAGACCTTCCCTGTAACATACGTGTATTTCCTAATTTAACAGAGAACCAGGCCCGACAATGTAAAAATGTAAAAGTAACTTACTTTACAGGCACCTGCCAATTTATGATAGCAGAGATTTTGTAAGCTAACCAGTGTCTGGGCTGCTGATAGGTATTTGCCAAAAAACAGCCAATCTGACAATAAGAAAAAAATCCTTCCTAGTGCCAAAAAAGCACCTACCAGAATGCACTTATCACAGTCTAACGTCAGGGGTAGGAAAGAGGGAACTGTTACTCAGGAGAAATTTTTAAAAGTCAGTTATGATTATTTGATTTAAACCATATTGTTCACCTGCTCCCCTCTCAAATACATTATTGTAGGGAATGAAGACTTAAGTCAATTGCAAAATTCACAAAAACATGAGCATGACCCCCAAATGTATTTCCAAATCATGTGGCAGTATTATGAAATATAACTTCCTTGGTCTAACAAAGGATGGGAAAAATCAGTCTTTTATACTGGTAGACATTATGAAATCTCAGACAAGGTTGTAGGAAAATGCTAAGAGAAATGTATTTCATATAAATAACGTCAACATTAAAAACAAACCAGTTCAGGTAACTTCCTTAATTTAAAATGTGCTCATATAAGGAAAAGTTGAAACACAGTCAATAGCATAAGCCCCATTCTCCATTATAAATGAAAGCTGGAGAGTAACTTTTCAGACCCAACACTTTTGAGGAAATTTTATGCTTTATTTTGACATTTCATTATTAAAATCGGTAATTGATTCTAACATATTTTCTTCTCCCTGCACAGAGCATACTTCCTCCCTGAAGCAGAGTCCATTGCCTTTTACATGGGGCAGTTATTGATATCAAGTTTCTAAAAAAGGCAAATGTGTTTGAATAACTATCTGCACATGCCCAGACATTGGTATTTTAATTCAGTTTGAGCAACAACTAGGAAAGCAGGAAGGTGCTTCAAAGTGCCTTCCCGAATCAGAAAGCCATTTATGGAAGACAGTTATTATTGCAGACTTTACTGTATGTAGTCACATTAATATGCTCCTTTTGTGCATTACCTACTACATCCTGCTGTTCCACATACCAATCAACATTTCACCTTGGGCACTTCAAAGACAGTAATCAATTCTTTTCACACAGTCTAAGAATTCTTCCAAGCTAAAAGTAGACATTTCCCTGCTTAAACTAATTTGAACAGACATCAACGTAAATCAAACTAGGAAGAAAAATTTCCAAAACGCAGTCTGTTCAGGAGAAGCCTATTCATTTGTACCAGCATGGTGTTTCTGCTTGTGTGCACCTAGAATGACTGCCATTTAAGTATTTATGCAATATTCACCCCAGGACTTTAGTAGGAGTAAAGCACAAAAAGCCCAAGCTAAAAGATGTAGATGTCAGCTCCACAGAACTGTGAAGCAGAGGCTTCAGTCTCCCCACACAGAGCACAGTAGTTCAGCAGGCGTTAAATTTTAAGACCATGAAAATCAAAGGAACATAATTGTTTGTGGGGAGGTGGCACGCACTTGGTAGTGTGCTGACGAGCCGTGTCTAAAACTCTTCAATTGTCAGAGTTTAAAGTGAGAAACTGTGCCTCTGGCTATACAATGCAATCCCACTAGAAACAAACCATGAGAAAAGAAGCTAGCGCTAAAATGCTGGTGTACAAAAATATCATGTCTCTCAAAAGCTCTATGTCACATGCTGTACAAATTGGAGACAGTGCAGAGCTGTAATCTAGCTATCTCTGGATGGAAAGTACAATAGAGATATTAATCTTGTGCTGCACCTTAACAAATTAAAATTCTTCTGATCCAGGACTTGACAACTGAGTTGCAGGACCATAGTCACAAAACTATCCTGCATCCATAATATTTCCATGTATCCAGTGAATCATGCATATATGTCAACATCCTTTGGGGTAAGAACAGACTGCACAAATCTGCACCATGTAGCATAGATGTGCTTGTATGTCTTTTCCTCTGATATTCACTAGTGACGAGAACAAAAATACATTTTAAATAATTAAAAGTAGTTAGAATTTGAAAATCTGTTGCTTCTCTGATAGTAATTTTGGACTCTTTCCTCGATGTCTTTTAATAAATACAAAAAACTCAATGGATAACTAAGTCTTGCAAAGCTGTAGAATGCATTTAATTCCACTGTCAGCTGTGTTAATAGGATGAAGGTTTATCCCCTAGGAAATATTCCTCCATTATAAAACTCAGCAAGTAAACTAAGATTATATATATAGTAAACTAGAAATTACAACAAAGGAAAAAACTCCCATCAGTTTAAATTAACTTACGTAAGCCTACTTCCTCTCTATTGCCAAGAGAAATTATTTTTCCTCTCTCTCTTTTTTTTTTAAGGCAGACATATTGCCCAAGCTGCATCTGTTCTGATCCCAGTAAAGAGATTATCTTCTTTCCCCAGTCTACCTCTACTGGCCCATGTCTACCTCCTCCACCATCTCTCAGAGACTCCTGTCCAGAGCTGATAGACAGATTCACATACAGTCAGTCACCCTCACCCTTGTTCTGTCAAAACGATTCTATTTTCAAACACCCTGCTAGGAGAAAATGCTGATCCGATTCCTTTGACCAACCCAGTTTCAGGACAAGCTTACAGAACAGCTTATGACAGCTGGTTTGAATGGGACAGTAATACCCAGCAAGCACAAGTGGCAGCAAGCAGTAGTTCTTATCTTCTAATAACCTGCAGTTGACATCACACATCCAGTTGTGCCCTGAGACACTTCATAACTTCTTTATAGGTAATTCATCTCCAAAAAGAATGTACAGAAAGCCTTGTCATAATCATAAACACAAAGGAGATCAAGCAAGAACTAGCTCATACAGAAAATGGAGATATAAATTCAGGACTGAAAATAGGAGGTGGTGGTTCTCAGTAAGCAGGACAAAAAAAATGTTTTGTGAAAAGGAATACCGTGTGCAGTTGTCAAAGTGTTTGTACAGGCCTAAGTGGGAACAAATGAAATAGTCGGTGCAAGGATAAAATTATGCAAGTTCACTTAAGAGTTAGTACAAAACTAGGCCTGAATAACCACATCCATTCTTTGTGTCTTCTTGGGAAAACAAAGAAAAGAAATGGAGGTAGCAGATACACAACTAGGAAAGTAAAACTGACCTCGTTCTAAAAGGCATCTTTATTTTTTAAGAACATTTAGAAAGGTTTTCTTTGTGTGCGTAATATTTTAGTCCAGACCAAACCTGGAGGCAGAACTACAGTGAAGATTTTACGAGACACAAGGTTTTTAGAAATAAATAATATTTTTCTACTTGAAAAAGCTATCAGGCACAGAAGTCCCTCTTTAGAACTAAATTTCTTACAGTGAAGAAATTATTACACTGAGCACATTCACTCTAAATACAGACTGAGTAAAGACTGAGTCGTTTTTTCTATCCAGGTGTGACTAGGACCCATTTAGTTTTGTTACTCTCTTTCTACAGTAAAAGACCCGCATGACTTCACTTTTCATTGTATTCATTTGTATCTAGAGGTCTGAGCGAGATATTGTGAGATATGTAAAAATACAAATTATTCAAGGCAATCAAATTATAGAGGTATGCACCTAAGACTCTTACAATCTACCCTTGATTCCTAGGCAGAGGCTGCAGACACCGAACTTCTAAAAATCCAAAATTCTAACTGCTTAATTTTTGGTAACAACAAAAGGTAGTTAAACAAAAGACTTTACACTTTTTAAGAAAACATATAGTGCGTCTAGAAGTTTCTGAAGTACTGAAAAGAGGAGAACCTGGGCTTTCCCCCTTTCTGCAAACTACAAATGTAAAGTTTACCTTATCATATAAACAAAAACTGACTGCAAAAGCTCAAAACAGGAGTTGTTTTCAGTTGATATTGAGATAATGTATTTATCAACATCCTCTTGAGTTTCCTAGATGTTATGCAACACTAACATAAGCAGATGAGACCCTGCTGTGTGTCACTTGTGGTACTGTACTATGCTATACTTCATTTTTCAACGGGTCCCATATTTTAGAATTGTCTGAGTGTATGTCACCAAGACACATTCACTCTCAGTCTGAATTTGGTTTTCATCTACATTCCTTCAAAATCCACATTTAGCCAAGTATTCATAAGCCTCTTCCAAGAACTTGACAAAATGCTGAGTATAAACTCAAGAGCAGAAAACTTGCCATTACTCTCCACAGCTATAGGTAACTATGAGTTGACACAGACTTAGAAAAATAAAACTGGAATAGATTCTTCAGCTCAGATACAGCACATACTTTGGACAAAGAATGTAGGATTTTAAAAAATTAAGACTACCTGCATTCTCATACAAACAAAAGGGAAAATGCTGCTCTATACTTTCACTTTTATATGCCATCAATATATGCAAGATCAGATTTCAGTGTTCTGAAGCCTTCTTTTATCATCTCCTCGTGTACATAAATCCATCATAGAATCCTACTTTTTCCCAGTGGCAATCCTACTGCCAGAAACCATGTTTCTCCATGGATGGTTGCCAGAAAGCCTAGCCCACATTCCAACTGCCTACTTTTTAATTATGTCACATTCCTAGGTTCTTCTAAATATACTACTAGCATCTCAGAAAGTAATAAACCAAATGTTGAAACTACGTAAACTTTAAACCATAAATCATTTATCATTAATCTCTTCCACAATAGCTGTTTAAAATATACCAACTGATATATAGAAAGGTGTATCTGAGTATCTTTGGAAGGTATACCTATGGAAGTTTATAGGCAAGATATGTCTGAGACAGCTGTGTGTCCAAATCACTTACATTCTAAAATAATAGGAGAGAGATAAAAAAAATAAGAGATAAGAACACTCACTTTGGTGCTGATATATAACTCATGTAAATAAAAATATTAAAAACCCAACAGCAGCAGGATTAGACAGTGCCTTATACACACTTTTCTCATACCTGGACTTCTGCCTCAGTACTGCATTCTCCAGAATGGATTCAGATTGATTCTGTACTTACCAAAACTGTAAAATTTCCTTCTAATATGAAAAAGTAGCTTTCTTCCTCCCTTCCTTTTTCATCTATGAATATACCTATATGATACAATTGATTAATTCACTAAGAACCCTTTTCTCTACTTTCTGTCAGAAATCTCTACACAGTTGGTAATTGTCAGTTACCAAATTTGTGGATGGAAGAAAGAGCTACTGCTTGCCAAGACTCTTATCACAGAACTTCTTTCTTAATCTTAATTATTTATTCATTGTTTAAAAGGATACCGCCTTGCAAATCCTCTGGCTACAGGCAATGAATACACTTTGTGCGTAAAGAGAAGAAACAGAATGCACTGACAGATTTAGAATCCCGATGTGTGCTTAAACATTTCAAAAGCAAAACATTATCATAAGCAGTCATTTTCAGGAAAAGCGAAGGAGGCCAATTCCATCAGAATGTTCTGCAGTTTAAATGGACCGCCAGCCTTGCTGTGAAACAGCCTAGAGCTCAGAGGTCTCTCTGTATTGACAGACAGATAAGCACACTTATCTGTAAAGCACAAACATTCTACTTTATTTCTGAATTCCTTCAGTATATGAACATTAGAGGAATGCTGAAATAGTGTTTTCTGAGCCCCATAGGCTCTACATTCCAAATATCAGTAACTCTTCTATTTTTAACATTAATTGACGTGCACTGTAAGATACAGAGAAACTGGGGGACGAGGGCGTGCAGAAGAGGGGAATGAAAATATAAAAGCACATCAATAATGAGACCAGCTCTTTCTATTTTACAATGACAATCAAGAGTACTGTATATGCAAAACTCTGATTCTTTATTAAATTAACTAATTTACTTTGCCTTCTCCATTTATAGTAGGTGCATGCAAGCTGTACTCAAAGATGGCACTAGAGTTACATGTACGCTTACAAATTAGGTTGGCAGCCTTTTTTATTGGCTCTCATTTTCCTCTTCAAAATTTTCCATGTTAAATTTTAATATAGTTTTGATATTTACAGTATTTCAGCTTTCTTGATTTCATCATAAATGTCATGAAATTTGCTTCTGCTTTTTATTTTCAGATTCTAAACTTGATGATTTCCTTAGAATGGGAATTATGTAGCCCTGTTGTTAACATAAATATTTTTCAGCTTTTCTATGCAGAGGCTGAAAGAGCCAGAAGATCTATAAAGAATAGCAGTGTATTTATGTAGCATGATTTTTAAGCCAATTGCATTTAGAGCCTAGTTAGGGACTGTGAACATCCACTGTAGCGGTTCTACAGCTGGGAGGGATCATTGTGATCACGCAAACTGACCAGGACAAAGTTTTTCCCCAAACTAATTCTAGACTGCTTATTATTTCAAAAACAAACAAAAAAGAATCTGGTCTTGATTAAAGGCTTGAAGGGATGGACACAGGACAACAGCCTTCTAATAGACCACTATCTATCTTCATTTAAAACAAAAAACAAACAAAAAAACCCACCACAAACAAGAAAAAAGGCCTTAACTGAGCCCACATTTGTGCAATTCGCAAAATAATGGAACCCAATTTCAGCCATTGGATCTTTTTTAAGCCTTTGGCAGACACATTATAGAGCCTGGTATTAGTATTTAACTAAAGATCACTAGAGATCAACTAATTAATCCTTTAATCATCTCTGAATAAGCTAAATGGACAGAGCTCCTGTAATCTTTCAGTATAAGGCACATTTTTCAACCCTTCAATGAGTCCTGTGACTCCCCTCTGAAGCCACTGCAAATTATCAATACCTCTACAACTAAAAAACCCAAAATGAAGGAAAAAAAAAAATCTTAGAACTAGCTTACAAATAAAAAGTTCATTTTCCTATGCTGACTTGAGAGTCCTGTGTTTACATATGCAATGATCACACTTGTCTGTTCTCAACTCTGAGTTTGGGCTGTGGTTTTGCCGAGTAATTCCATAAAATAAAACATAATCTGGAAACAAACAGGCATTTTCTAGAGAAACAGTGTTGTGCAGACACTTGGTTGTAAACCTATCAATATCTACTGCCTGTACCCTCAGGCTAGGATTTAATTAACTTGTTATCACCCCTCCGCATTACAGAACTGAAGAAATGGGCAACAAAAAATATAAGTATACAGGCTTCTTCTTGGTAAGCATAACATTTCCAGACATTGTCAGTCTCCAAGCCGAAACTATCATGTCCACGTGTAAGGAAAATGTCAGCAACATACCAGATCTCAGCAGTTGGAATACATTTAAATGACAAAAATGTTTTTCTGCAGCTGCATAAAATGATGATTTTGGCTAGTTTGAATTAGACAAAGTGGAAACAGGAATCGTCACAGAGCTCTGTCCTCCACATCTCTACAGGCAGTCCCTGTATTAGAGGCCAAAACAAGATGCAACAAGCCTTTTGACTTTGGCTTTTAACTGTAATTAATAAGCATATAAAAATGTATTCTATGCATAGCAGTACTACATATCATGTAACTGAAGGTCCTTTGGTTTTACTGCTCTCAGTAACTAACTCCTCAGGTTAGTTTGCTCCTCCAGAAAAATATGACTGCCTGACCTCTATATCCTTTTGCAACCATACTTTTTTTTTTATTTCTTTTTTTTTTTTTTCCCCTCCTTAGCAATTCTGGAATGAATGAATGGACAGGCTCAGTTAAATAAATATTAGCACTTGCACAAAAAAGAAAAAATAGTTTGGTCGCTTTAGAAGCTTTAAGCATTTTCCAAATCATTTCAAAATATCCTGTATTAATCATTTCACAACCTTTCAAATACTCTCTAGGAAGCTTTGCTATTTTGTAATCCCTAATTTAAGACATTACTGTAGGATTTTTGGCTTCTCCAGATTCTTAAGTCTGAATCATAAATTTGAAGAGAAGCTGTCATATCAATTGCTTCTCTTACCAGCCCAACCTATCCAAATTAATTCTCCTTCCATTTGTGATTACACAATACCCCTGCATGAATTACCACAAATGCTAGCCTGGAATGTATTATGAGGAAAGCATTTAATGTATTTTTAGCTGTCTTTTAGTATAGTTAAAACAAGGAAGAGGAACCAGATAATAAGATTAGGCAGCTCTCTACAGACCAATGACAAATACACTGTAGATATTGTTCAGAAACTTTGGCACTTTCCTTTTTAATTTTTCTTCTATTACTGGCTTGAGAAAAAAATAGATGGGTGCTGCATAAGCAGAGAAAATTCTGCTACCTGTTCAAAGGGGAGTGGCAAAAAGAAAATGAGTAAGCGTGTGCCTGAGATCAGGTTGTATTCCCAAATTTTAGACTTAAATCCGTACTTGCTAATATCTAATGTAGCTGTCTGTCTGTGCTATGTGCTATCCGGCACCCATGACAAAGAGTCAGGGGAGTAGAAATTTTAATGTAGTTTATTCCTCCTAAATATTATCTGAAAACTCACAGCAGCTGTGTAAACAGTCATATAGAGATAGAATTATTCCCAGAAGCTTGAAAGCATAAATCTAATACACTATTCCCCTCCCATCTACCATGTATCTTTCACTTCTAGCTCTCAGCAAAGACAGAATGTTACTTGTAAGTGATAATGTAAGATCTCTTCAACTGATTTGGAGAGTCCGGAAAATAATGCATAAGAATAAACATATTCTGCATTATTCTATGGCAGAACTCATGCAAGTCTAAATACACAAATCATTGATCATATTAAATTGCTAAATCGCCACAGAACAAAAGATATTACAAAATTGTCATGCGTTCAGCATTCTTCCAGTGAAATTTCAGTTTAATTGCAAACTGGAAAACACACACAAGATGTAGTTAATCAACAGCTTCATTTTAAAAGGAAGGAAGTTCCTAATTTATGTTTGGCCAGCGGAATGATGAAATAAACCAGCTCTTTTCTTACCCTTATTGTACATATTGGTTGGTACTTGGACATCACTCAGACTGATGTTCACAGGCAAGTTATTGAAGTGGTCATTTGGCACAAGAATGAACTCCTTCCCCAGCTCCAGATAGTTTCCTTCTTCATCCCGTTCATTTATGAGCACAGCATTGAAGTATTCATACTGCAACAGAACCCCACATTCAGTATTCAGAATTCATGTTCAGCATAAAAATATGAGATTTGAATATTTTTACATATCTATCAATCCATTGATTAACATTTACATGTGTCTCCATCTAGAATAGAACAAGATATTTTTATCATCTCTCAGATTCCCTCTGTACTCCCGGTGCAGGTACACTTCTGAAACCACATTATCAATACATTTCAAGAAAACCCCATATTACCTCAGATCTCTGGCTGCCCTGAAAACATTAAGGGCATCCCATACCACCTGAACAAAAACAGTGTATGCACTATATTTAATACAAAGCTCTTTAGATTTAAATCATTCCCTGGATAATTATTTAATGACAATGTCCCTGTTTAGCTTATTTCCATCAGTTCCAGAACTGCTGTCAGTGCTGAACTCCGGCCTTGACAAACTGAATGTGTTTTTACTTCACAGGAATATTAACTAAAGCTGTTGTTGCTTACCTGATGTGTACTGACTGACATTTCCTAAAGAAAAATATTTGCTTTACGCTGAATTTTACCAATGCACATCATAGTAGGCTTTGTAAAACTATACATACTTTAATGTGGATATGTAAACTTAGCAGTGACTTATTTTGAACGAGAAATTATTGTCTGCCTGTTACAGATTCCTGAAGAATATTTGGCCTGTTATGTACAGAACTATAACCAGATAAGCAAAAGCAATTTAGATAAAATTATTGATTTCTTTATGACCTAGTTTAACCAGAAATTCTATCAAGCTTTGAAGGGAACAAACAGTGAAGTCTACTTTTTAACCTCTTAAATAACCTTAACCCTTGGCAATTTTCTGACATGTTTTTTATTTAAAAGACACCAAAGTTTAGTGTCTTTGAAGAATCTCATTAATTTAAATACAAGTCTCTGCCCTAACTATCCATTTGAGAGTAAACCAATATAAATAATATTAAGATATAAATCTGTGCATTCATAGATCATATTTATCTATCCAACCTGTACAAGGATAAATATACCATTTACAAGATGAAACAGAGCAGCAAGTATAAAAACTTAGAAGCCTTTTCACAAGCACTGTTTCTCAGTATATTTCACTCGTTCTACTAAACAAGACTTAGTTAAAATCTTACAATCTATACACTTCCATTAAAACTTGATAATTTAACCAGTATCTTAAATGGAGGCTTACTTGGAAAGCAGCTTTCCATATCCTGCTCTTTTAGCTTTTAGTTTTTCAAAATGGCCAACATGTAGTTTGCATTTTAGATGAAACTAAAATAAGTCACCGTGTACTAGATAGATTTTTGAGGACCTTTTGCGTATGACAGAAATATTCAGACAAACTCAGTGTCCCACATACCATTAATCACATACAACAAAGACTGAGAGACCTCAGTATTTGAAAATCAATTTAAGGGAAATTAATCTGACATGATTAAACACGTGACCTTAAAGCTATTTTACCTTAATTGGTTTATACTGAGACGAGCCAAGTAATTTCCTGGAAAAAAACACAGTAGGTTGTTGGGTCCCCGNTAATGAATTAATTAACTCTAAAAGTTGTTAGAATTATCCAACACACCCATAGATGCTACCCTTCTCTATACCATTTGGGGGATGTCACTGTTATGGATTTGATTCTTGTCGTACCAAAACCAAAAGGATAAAGAAACACAATCATTTCCAAGAAACACCAGTCCTCATTCTATTCAGGATAAACCTTCTCCATCTCTGCTTATTATCCAGGTTTATCATGGATCATTAACTGCACTGCACGTCTGCCGCCCACATGTGACAGCAGCTATTTCAGTTTACCCTTTCTGCAAAAGCCAGATACAGTTGGCAGAAGACTTTAAAGCCCAACTCATATTTCCCATTTTAGTAAGAAATAGAATATTCCTTCCAAGATTAAGCCATGCACTAATGACTGTTGTAAAATGCAATCCTACTCCAATTCCAAGCAAGGAAGAAGCTGTGTAGCTTTTCCATGATACATTAGATAGTATCTAAGTCCGGAAGAAAGGCTGATATTCCATCCCCTGGGAGTACAGTGATAAATAAAATTCTATATTTCATGCTTCTTGCCAGACACCTCTCTCTTCACACCCCCTGGACAGCTGAGTTCCAATGGGGTGAGAATGATTGTTTCATCTTGTTTCCAAATCACTTGTTTTCTTGTCCTTAAAGACATGGTTTTGTTTTCCTTTTTTTCTGTTGAGCATGACATCCCCTCCACAACTGCTAGACCTACAGGTGAGCCATTGTACTGCTTTCATGACGCTTCTTGGCTTTATAAGCCTTATTGGGATTGTCACAGAGAAATCAAAGGGGGGTTGTTTTTTTGTTTTCTTATTAAAGACCACCATTGAAAGCATTCACTAACACCTAACTCCAAATTTTAACACAAAAGTTGTATTTAAATATTACACTTTAAGTGAAAGGAGGGTATACTTGGGGATAAAAGATTCTGTATTAGAATACATAACAATATACCATTCCTCTTTAACTGATTTTAAGTTATGTATCATGGAATAATTTTGACAGTAATTCACATACCAACTTCATGATTTCAAGGCTATAAGTTCACCTTGCACGTGGGTTTGTATAATACTATGGAAATGGTAGGAAAAATGGACAAATCTCAAATAAGAATGTTGGAATACACATGGCAATCACCTCTAAAAGAATAGTATTTCCTTTCATTCAGTGGGTTATTTCCTTTTCCAAAGGAGTTAATTAGTAGACATCCTCCTTCATCATGTTCTGTAAGTGGCAAGGCTAGCCAAGTATTAAAATCTGCTATATTCTAAATAAATGAAACCACTCGTTTCACAATTAAGGGTATTTAGGACTGATTGTTTCTTTGGTTGATTTAGTATTCACTGATTTATTGGTCTGAGTCTGTATTTTCTCTTTTCAATTCTACAAGTGTATACACAATATTATTATTTATGTGGGTTTTTTTAAAGCAAATTGTAGTCCTTATGGTATTACAGAAAATTAATATTTTCCTGGGGTTTTTTTCTGCTCGATTTAGGGAGGTTTTGGGTTTGGTTTGGTGGGTTTTTTGCAAGTGACAAGCCTACAAAAATTACATATTTAAGGCAGTCCTCTAAATTCTAAGGATTAAACATCAGAAAATGTATACAGCTCAAAACTACTACTGAAAATGTTCAGCATTTAAGCAGAGCTGTTATACAGTGGCTTCTTTTGGACACTTCCCTTCCAAGGAAATTATTGAGTATGACAGCTGAAAGGTGATAGAAGGAAAATTAAAAATAAAAATTGGAGGAAATAAAAATATTAAAGTAAATCCATCCATCCAGCATTCTGACACTGCATTCAAGATAACGCCCAAGGGAAAGAAGATAAAGTCCTGTTTGCTGACAACACAAATACTCTACCTGCTAAGCTCTAAGAGAAAATGACTTCAATTTTATCTTGTCAATGGAGGTCAATCTTTGATGTAACCTTAAGGAGGTGAGTTCTGAGTGTGCACAATACAACATGTCAAAAAGTTATTAGTCTAATAAATAACAAAATAATTATCCGGGTTGGGAGCATAGCCAGGCTCTACTGTGACTTGGCCAACACGTGAGTTTACACTAACCTTACATATAGACTTGCATGGTGAGCAATGAACTGGAGAAAAGGCAATCAAAGGAAATCTTCATGTAATCTGTTCTATACATCTAAAGATATAAACATGAACTTTTATACTTTTGTGCATTTAAATTTGCTGAAGTAAACACATTGGGGTTTTTTGTTTGTACATTCCTTAAAAGCATCTGCATCATTCTAAATGTTTGATCAACCCTTTTGAAAACCCCCATTGTATTGTAATGACTTAGAGTAAGGCCATAAAAATTGGGGACAAATAGGAATCTCAGCTTTCATGTGACACTAATATTTTAGCCTTGTGAAGAAACATTCCCAGCGCAAACCAATATAAACTGATCAGTAGTACTCACTCAAACAAGCACTGGACCATTCTTCTTCAGCGAGGAGCTGACCATATTTGAGACAACCCAAAGAATCATATCGCTAATAGTCTGTACAAGCCTGGCCTGCTTTAACATATTGGTAGCATAGTAGACCTACGGGGCTGTTAGGAGACTGATCACAAAATTGTTTTACAGGTTCATTCAGGCTGACTAGCAAAGGCAAGCTGTGTTTTAAAACACCATAAGGTAGCCTGAGCCACAATACATAACTACATGCTGTATGGTCTCTCAGGATGGCTGCCACAGACCTATGTTAATGATAATAAAAATTAATTAGGTCAAAAGGTATCATAGAAAAATTGTGAGGAAGTGCAAGGTTCGTGGCACACAATGAAAACCACCAGAGTAGGTTGCAGAGGAGAACTGATCTGCAAGGCAAGAAAGAAACTTTGAAGCTATCTGTTCCAGTTTAGCCACTTACTTTAGCATAACTTCTCAACTAAACAAGCACGTTGATTATAACGGGTACTTTGCTGAGACAAGAAATCAGTAATTCAGATAGAATGCTGAAAAGTATTGCACGTCTTGCATAATTGCAGCATTGTACGTAACTGTGGTAGATGAGTGACATTCTCTATTTCCATTTACATTTCTTTTATTGTAAACAAATATCTCGTGATGCTTAAATTACTTATCAAATATTTGTTAACATTGTAAGCAGCATATTTTAAATATAAACATTTACTGTGCAATTTAAAAGAAAGATACATTAGAATGTAAATTGCCTTTGGAACTTATAGAGTTTATACTTGGCACATAAGAGTAAACATATATCAGTTGGTTTTGTCTTGTTTTAAAATGAAGTATTTTGGTTTAGTGATATGAAACAATGCAAGCCACAATTTTAGTTTGGTATATTTTTTCTACAGTATAGAAATTATTTTTACCAAGACAGCATAAAGAAGTCCCATTCACAGAGCTATGATGACTGGGAAGGTGTAAGAACACAACTGAGAACGATTTGCACTAATGGGTCAGCACTACAGCAGTACTGGGATTACATTGATAATTTTTGACTATGCAAGAACCATTTTCACAGCGTTTCTGCAACCATACAGCTCATCTAAAGACAAAGCTGGAGGTCTCTGGAAGACACTAAATCAATGAAAGTTTATGGCATTTGCATTGAACCTCAAAATGGTAGAGCACCAGAGAGAAAATGAAAAAGTAGCAAATAACATGGAAAATTAAGAAGAAAGCAAGATCTAGCATTAAATAGCACAGAGCTAGAAATGAGCAATAATTTTAGTATTTATAAGAGTTTCAGCAAAATAGCCACTACCAACAGTGAGTAAAAAAAAAAAAAAAAAAAAAGCTTCTTTTCTCAAGACTCTGAGAAGCAGGACACATCTCTGAGAGGGCAGAAAAGTTCGTGATATGTACAAAATAAAATAAGGAAAGTTACCCACTCTGAGGCAGGCTTTCCTACTACAAAATGCATTGACAACAGTCTCCACTCTGATATTCGTGTGTTAACAAAGAAGCAGATGTCTGAATGCATATCGGTTTCTAAGGCTCAAAAAAATCTTTTGACAGTTGTCCAGTAAGGAGAATTTATGTTTTGAAGCATATCATTAAAGCTCTTGTACTCAAGTACTTAGTCTGTTTAGCGAGCAAGTACAGAAGGTCATAAAAGCTAACCGCCTCATTCAATAAAAACTGTTCTGGATTTCAAAAAGCTTTTAAAACTGAGAAAACAGGCACCTCTTATTGTAAGATATTATCTTTGCAATTTCTGATTATTTCCTGAAAGGTCTTACTTGATCCTCTGTAAGAACTTTCAACGCTTTCTACCCACCTTTTTTCATGTCTTTATTCAACCACAAGGCTCAGAATGCATTTGAAATGTTGTGACCAGTCCCTCTATAATCATGGAAGTAGCACAGAAATGTTACTTGTATCCTTGCAAAAACAACTGCTGTTTTCTACACAATGAGGTTAAGATGACCTTTCCCCAGGCTTTCCATTCCCTCCCAATATGATTACCCTATTAGAATTGTATTAAACAGGATAAGTAATACTTTATTATAGTATAAAATCAGTTATACCAGCATGTAAATTGATAACACATCAAGGTCTCCGAGGTCTTGTAAGGATTTCCCCATTCACCGAAAGCAGCAAGTAGTAAGTAATTATGATGACTATTTTCCATTTTAGTCATCCACTAAAGTAAAAAGAGTTACTTTAGGTTACAAGTTTCAAATGAAGCCTCCTTTTTCTTTAATGATAAATAACTTTTAAAATATCTATTTTAACATACAAAAGCTCTTAAGATTCCTTTCTTTGTCACAAGGCTGAACAAAAACCCTGGTCACTTAAATTTAGTGAACACAAGGAGCAAAGTTTTCCATAACAGGCTTTCAGTTTGACATTCTGGACACCTATATCACAAGCCTCACTGGAGATCTAATGGTTTTGCTGAGTCTAGAAATGCAGGCCTTCAGCATGTTCATTTTTGTACACAAAAACCTCCAGGAAATACTTTCTGCTAAAGAGCAAAACAAATCCCTACTCTGGTGGCACTGTAATTTCTCCCTTCTCCCAATGGACGTATGTTAAAAAGATACCAGTTACGTAGATAAGTAAATTCAGAGACAGTTTTGCTCCTCCAGAGCTGGACTGAACCATGGAGACAATTTACTGAACATTTCTAGGGCAACTTTAATCAAGAATTTCATGACTTCCGTGAATCGTCTTGTAACCAGAATACAGTAAGAGTAGAGTCCGGGCATTTGTGAAGGTTAAGCATTTCAAACCCACATAATTAGCAGAAAGGCGGCACCTCAGTCAATGAGTTTACACTCTAATACTGTGAAACAATAAAAAGGCAAAAATCCCCAACCTGGAAAATCTAGCAGCATACTAGTGTGGCCCTTTGATAAGGCTTATCATCTCTTGCACATACTGCCGAGTGAACATGAGAGGAATACTTCTGGGGCTGGGGCAGCCCCTCCTCAGCTGCACCCGAAGTGCTCCCTCCTGCAGTTCCCCTCTGGCCTTAGCCCAGGCAGAGCTCCCCTGGCTCTGCGCTTCTGCTGAGGACGCGTCTTCCCAACTCGCTCCCGAGGGAATGCAGTAGAGAAACTCTACACTTCATGCTTCCCGTTCAGAAATATACTAATAGAAGAGGCTCATTTTTCTTGCTAATAAACACGAGAGGTCTGGTTGGGCTTTATTTAAACCACACTCTGGAAGAAGCAGCAATTAACCTAAAACTTTTCACTCCAATAGGACAAGCTCTGTGCAAGAGCAAAGAAAACAAGGGAAAACTAATAAGCACTTCTGAACACTTGAGGATGTTAAAATGTTTTTGAACACATTTGTATCAAGCCTGCCTTTACTTCTGTGCTATAGGAGCGGTGATCCTCCCTTTTCAGACTGTGAAACCAGAGATACAACATTACACAGTAATACATTAATTTTGTTCAGAGCATTGAAAACCCTCACTATGCCTTAATTTTACTTTTAGATTAGAAGTATTATCCCACTGATGTGGGTGTAGCCAAAATGCAGGTGCAAAATACCTATAGGAAAACACACGCCCACAGGTTGTCAGGATGCCTGGGGTGGGGGGGCTATAACTGCTCAACAAAGCTGCAGAGATTTTAAGACACACAGACATTACCGTGGAGAAAGCTTTCAGCTACTCTTCTCTTTTAAAGTCTAAAGACGGAAATAGAAAAGCAGCTTGATACATAACAGAAATAGCACCTTGGTTTTAAAATATCTGCTTTTCTTAAACACAAAAGTTGAGCTGGGNAAGCAGCAAAAATCAAGGATGTGTGATTTTTACAGGATTAACTACTGACTTCTACTGGCCATACTCTGGGCATAAGGGTAGGCATATTTTAAACTTGAACAGTATTGTGAAGGTACTTGTCATGTTCGAAAGGTGCATCAGGTGTAATTTAAAGTTCATTGTATTTACCCCCACAGTCCAGTTCTGAGAGAAGTTGTGTGTCTCAAGCCAACAATCAATGGATTTCTTCCCTCTAAAGTCCACTAACTCAAATATTCCCCAAACCAGTTTTATGGGGCTGACCTTTTTATACAAATTATATCATTTTTGTATTTTTATAGATGCAAAAAATCTGCAAGACTTTGCCTTATATTTAATACTATTTTCATTACTAGCTAGAACCACAGGACCCCTTCATTTCTTTAAAACCCTATAGATCATATCAAGCTAGTGGACAAGCAGGATTAATAACTTCTATAAAATAACTCTGTAAAAGAATATTCTGTCAAAGACAATACTAAAAATAAAGACTTGCTTCAAAACCAACACAGTAATATTTTCTAAAGTTTTCCATTTTACTGCAAGGTAACCAATGAATGGCATTCAGTGCAGAATATTAAAAAAACTCCATACAGTTTAAAATGTGCTATAGAAATAGAAAAGCAAACTATTTCACAAAAGGATAAGCTGAAAAGTTTTAGTGAAATCAGTGTAGTTCCATGCATGTTCAGCTCATCTGACACATTCAGGTTGATGACAACCTCAAGGCTGCTTCTAATTATCAGTGGAAACGTATCTGACTTCTTTGTGCCTTTTTACAATCATATGCCCGAAGTGCCTCATTCCCACTTCCAAGAAGGAAGAAAATATATTTCTCAAGCTCTGCATCTTCTCTGTGTCCCATGAGAAGCCACTTTAACCCAGACTCTTCATAGTCTAAGGCACGTTTATAATACTGCTCTATGCTCCGCAGGAGCTGTACTGTCTCCTCAACAAGATATGCTCAGGGACAGTAGACAACCTATAGATAGTGTTTTGCTGGGTTTGGGGCTTAAAAACTATCCCTAATAAACCAGAAAGTAACAGGAAGTTCATATGCAGCAGTCAACAACATTTGAACATTAAGTGTGGCTCTGAATGATGAAGTAAACATGTACTTTACCAGATTATTTTTTTTTTCATACCAACAGGGGATAATCAAAATAATTAAATACCGAAGAACTAGAACAGAACAAAATTTCATGGAGCTCACTGCAATCCAAGGTTTGTTTTGTTACTCCCAACCATACACACAGGAGGCTAAATTAATATTATTGACTACACAAAGGAAAGCAAAAGAACACGTGCAACATTCTTGAATTTATTAGAGAGTAAAGTGAGAGGTGAAATGTTGAGCAACTGAATGTACACAAATCCTCTTCAAATGATTAATGACTCTCTCATGCAATATAGAAATGTGGGCAGCTAAGCCCACAGTTGAAATAACAAGACCACGATGATGAGTCAATTCAATAAAAGAAACACGTCTCTCAAGTCACACACTTCTGGGGGGAAAAGAAAAAAAGAAAAAGAAAAAGACAATGGCATCTATCTTATTCATAAAATGAACCTGAAGTATTTAAAAAAAATCTCACAAAGAAAAAAACTGGTGATAAGAATAATTATTGGGGGGGTGGGACACCAGACATGACCCATGGACACCCTAAACTTAAGAGGATATTTTGCAAACTGTAGTTACGTGCTAATCTATTGCAGTATTCTATCTTTCAAGTTACACTATGAGAGAACCCTTCAAACCTGTAGATTGTGCTAAGACCAACACGCCTTCTGATGCGATCATTGCTGAAATCCAAGCGTAGCTTCTCTGACTCTTTACAGTTCTGCTTTGCATTGATTGTATGAATAAAGTTTAAAACAAATACACAAAGAAAATACCTTTAACATGTCATACTCAAAGTTTTTTCTTGATATCATTCAACAAGTATGAATCCCAGACAGAGAAACTCAGAATTTGCACAAACCAGCTGAGGCAGATTTGCCTCAATTACTAGTTTATATTTGGCATGGGAGGCTGCGGGGCAGGGGGAGGGTGGAAAGAGGAGCAGGTTAAGAACTCGGATGTTGCAAAATACGTGCGTAGGCAAAATGAACATCAGCACGCTATTCGCATCCTGAATGTGAATAAGTGAGTGGTACAGCCCGTGAGTTAAGATTATGAAATATAAAATCGGTCTCTTTACGTTTTCAACTTTTCAAACCATTTTTCATATCAAGCAAGGACAGGCTAACAATGATAAACATAACAGCAGCAGTAAAGGAACAACATTATATAAACTGAACTTGTCAGAGCAACATAATGAAACGATCTGGAGTCTGTACGATTATTTCTTCACTATATTAAAGTCTCAGATACTCGTGGAACAATTTACCAGTATGCTTACTGAGCTGTAGACGGTGTTGCTGTTGTACTCCTACACATAACTTCAGAATTATGGTCAAACCATAACATAGGGTAAGGCTCTGTGAAAGCAACTGAAGAAACTATTTAGATTTTCAAAAACATTATTATTTTCCATATCCCAGCTGTAATTTGTGTGGCACTTTTATCTCTTCTGAACTAAAATAAACACTTTTACAAAAGACGATCAGGCAAATCAGGGCAACAAAATACATAAAATTCTAGTTTGAAACCCCCCATCCGGGTGATGGGGTAACTGGTAGTTTTATGAATCATCCACCCTACAATCCAGCTTGCTTCCTGGTCTTGTTTAGAATTACATTAGAAGTACAGGCTAAAGAGGTGGGAGAGATAACATCTCCCAAAGGCTCTGAAGAATCCGAGAAACATTCCTAGGAAGGGCCTCGCGTGTAGCAATGTGCTGAGAGTGGAAGAAGTCACCAGCGGACAGTGGCAGCCCAGATTGGGTACACCGTGTCTTTATGCGTTTCCCTCAGCTCAGCAGGAAAGATCACACACGTAGAGGCCTCTCAGCCATCTAAACAAATTAAAAACCATTTTGCAGCTCTCTTTAGTTACTCTCTCTAAACATCCTAATTTCCTATTTCACTGCTCCCTTCCTGTCTCTGGCAAAGAATAAATTGAAACCAACAAGACATGAGAGGGAATACAGTGATCATTCAGTCACAAATGAGTCTGAAATGCTCATCTAGTACAAAACATGAAGAACTCTTCATTCCTACCAGATGTTTATCTAAGATTCTGCTTCTTTTGTTACCAGAACATCATATGAAGAATGACGTTTTTAAGGACACACACACAGGGTTTTTTTTTCTTAATTGTTACTATTCTTTTAATGGAAAACATGATATACAGATATGTAAATTCCCCTGTATGTGTCTACACTGATAGAGAAGAGCTGAATGTAAAGAAGATTATATAATATTTTAATTATGATTTGCAGGAAAATCTTACATTGCCTTCAACCATTTATTGTAGAAACAAAGACTAGTGCAAATATAATGTACACTCTTATAGAAAAGATTTACCAGTTTTGAATACATTGGCTCTGAGCTTATTGCCACAGCTAAAATGATACTCAAAAATATAATCATACTTAATGGTTATCTTAATGGATAATTACTATATTATATGTATCTTACTTCCATGCTTGCTTCATTTCAAGCCTGAGACAAAAATGACACGTAGTGCCAGTCATCTCCCCTGACAAGTACAGGTCATAAGCCACCTACCCACTGCAATTCAATGTCATCTTGAACAAAAGGCTTAACCAACAGGAGAAAGTATTTGAAATAATGATAAATTTGTGAGGTTGACCCAGAAGTTATTAATTCAGTCTTCCTGGACATAAGTTTACTACACAGATGACTTACTATATGTAGATTCCAAGGGAGAAATTACACTAGCTATTGTTACACTAGCCTTCAACTGCCAGAAAAAGATCCTCCCTCCTAAATAAGGTGCCATGAAAGCATTTCATTAAGCAACCAGCTTGTCATTAGCTATTTCATTGAAATAATATATAGAGTGACTAGACCACACAAGGATCTGAACAACAATACATACAACATATCATGAAGAAACGCTGAAATGTAATACACATCTCAGCCTTTTACTCATCTGTAGTTTAAACAAACATAAAGACCTAAGCCAGACTTATAAACTTTAGTGACAAAAAAATATTTTCAAAGACAGAAGGGCTTGTGCTATCCAAAATGCCTAATGTAACACATAACATCTTAAAACAGAAATACGCCATGGATAATTCCTCAGCAAACATTCAGGTACTTAGAATACAAATATGAGCTTAGGTTTACCTGAGCTATATGCTGACGCTAAAAATTTGCAGAGTCTGTTTATAGTAAAGCTGATTGGGAATAATGAAATGGTGTCCTTGAAATCTCTCCAATTCCCATTCTGACTATTACTGTATTTAGAAAGAGTTTTACAACAGGAAGACTTGTTATTAATATAAGATTATTTTCTAATCAGAAGAACGTCTCTACTTATATATATATATCCTGTACTTTAACTGCTTTACAAATGACTTGCATATTTGTCAGCATCTTGGGTTCAGTTAGACAGTGACAAGCCCTAAATGCTTCAAGGAAATGAGACATACTCAATTAAAAGAAACTTCTCATCTCTGTTACAGCTATGCAGAGACTTTGAACTCAATGTGAATGGTGGTTGCTGCAGCTGAAAACAATAGCTGTCCCTTTATCTTGAAATGTATACATGAATAAGGAGCTAATCTGATATGATACCACTTTTATGTACAGAAGACTTAAGAGGGTTTCCAACTGCACATTTTAACACCCACTCCTCAAATCCTCTATACGAGTATGCCTGACAGGTGAAAGAATTTTGACTTTTAGTGCTTCTTTGGGGCAGTAGTTCTTACAGCTCCCAGGCATTCATACAGTCAGCAGCAGCCAAATAGCAAATCACCTTCCTGGTCTTCACTAAGGACATTTAGAAAGCAATCAGTGGCGCTGATAGTTCAAGACTCACACATTCAATATATTTTCCTATGTTCCCAGCTCAAAGTATTAATGTACAACACTTGGGATCTTCCAGACAAAGTTCAGGTCTTATGCTGTTTTTTTTTTTCCTAGCTGAGCCTCACAGCAATTTCTGAAGGCCAGGACATTGCCAGGCAAATATTAATGAAAGGGAAAAGAGAAGACAGCCGTGAAAATGCAGCCAGCCCCCTCTACAGTTCTCCACGGAAGCCAGCAAGATTAGCTCACCAACATTTTTCCTGGTTAGCTCAGATATTCATGTTTCTCAAACCTTCAGAGTCTTTCCAATGGCAGTATTTGTACATCCCATCATAGTGTTGCCCAGTGTTTCAGCGGATCTGCTTAAGAACCGTGAGATGATAACAGGTGAAGAGCTTCACCTTTTGTTTCTCTTATTCTATTCATTCTTTGTTTCTTTCTATTCTTCCTAAATCTAGTTTATTTGAAACACAGATGAAACTGAAGCAGCAAACATATCCATCACTAGGCTGCTAGAAGTAAAAATTTGAGCAAATCAGATAAAACGAGAAACTCTTACTTTACATCAGCCTTGCTGGAGTCTTACTATTTGAGGCTCTGCTATTAACTACAGATTAGTAGGCTAATAAAGTTCAAGCAGGAATTGTGAAATTCTAAATATTGTTTCTGAAACTCAGAGTTTTCTGTACCACTTCAAGAAGACATCAATTTCTTTTACTTCAAATTAGAAAATTCAAGCATATCTATATATTTCCACAATGAAATCTTGCTGAAAATTATTTGATTTTTCAATAGATACTGATCTTTAACCACTGTGTTAAAAAAATGCGGAAAGAAAACCCCAAAACATTTCCTGTCTCTCAGGGGAGAGATCAATCTTGATTCCCTTAAGATGGGAATTACCACATTTGTCATTCTTGCAGGACTGAAACTGCCTGATGAAAAATGCTCCATAGCATTACCAGCCCTCCAAAGCATTACCCATACTTCCGTATCAACAGATCTTCTATCTAATTAATATGTTCCACCAACTATAACAGAGAGTGGTACTCCTGATTCCCTACCTGAGCACTTAACAGACCATCCTGAAAAAGCCCTGTTCAAACTTGCTGTTTCTGAACGCAGCGCCTGCACCTCGTGATCGCTCAAATTCAGCTTCCTAACAGGTTCTCTTTGGATGAAATCTATGCACAGCAGCTTGCGTAACACCACCTAATTCCGGGCAAGAGCAACACTACCAAGAGTTTAGTTCTCTCTCCGCTCTACCTGCTGAAGTAATTTCACCACCGTAGCCATGTGATAGTTCTTATTTTTAGCAGCAAGAGAATAACTACCTGCCTGTATCTCAAAGCCTGGAAGAAACTCATTTGACCTAATGTTTACAGATGAGCTAATCAGGGCATCGTTAATTCAGAATGATAAGTCATAAGACAGCTTCCTAATATGTTGTTAGTATCTATGAATCTGCCTCACTTCTGCGGTCGCAGGCCAGAAGACATCCCAGAATAGCTAAAAAAAAACCCTTACTTTTTACATTTTCTACCAAGCCAACAGCTTAAGCATCACCATGAGTCACAGAGGTTGACTAGCTGGTGACAATCGTGTTGAAATTATAAACGTCAAAAGGCTGTGATTCACTTAAATCAAGCGCCTGTGTTTAATTTATTTATATTAAGCTTCCACATTTCTGAGACATGGTTTCACCCAACCGCTTCCCTAGGAGTGTAAATCACCATCAAAGTACAGAAGAGTAAATCTGCAGAACATAACTGGGGTTGAATATGACGCACAGCAAACAATTACAAAAGCACATATACAGATTCATTGTTAAAGCCGCTCCAGCCTTGGAAACATCTTCACATTTTTCCACAGTTTATGCAGGAATTTAGAATGTTGCAAGTATATAATTAGTATTAGATGTGATTAATTCATACTGTGGGAAAATACAGAAAGAACTGAAATAGAGCTCTGTGGATCTCCTTTCTCTCCACCCAAACTGCAATCAAGCATATGCCTATTCCACTCTCTGAACAAACTGCCAGAACTCAATTTTGGGAGCTGGCTTTTTTCTCCTCTGGCTGTAATATTGAATGTTTCATTTTTCAATGTCACACTATTTACCATGCACATATTTTAGTCGTATCATTTCACAGTATGGTTCTGGGGCTGGTTGGCTCACGGCTTCTTTGTATCTATTTTCTTTCATTCTCTTTTTCATTTCTTTCTCACAAGGCTGTTTGCCAAGTCTTATTTGCCTATATTTGTAAAATATGAACAAACTATTATCAGTCCTTTGAAAGGCACATAATACAGAGTTCTAGAAAAAGAGCTGCCGGTTTCATCTGCGTGGTGTGAGAAGAATCAGTTTTGACTTCTACTCTGGTGCTCTCTGGATTTTTGCTCTCAGCTGCGTGTCAGGATCAGATCTAAAGATCTTAAAAGTTTACTCGTTGTATGCTGAAAACATGAAACTCAAACCTTTTTAGAGTTCTATACAGAACAATAAATCAGTCCTCAGATTACTGCAATGGGGCTCAAATTTACTTCAAGAGTTCTGTGAACCTTAGAAAAACCTCATGGAAATTTAGCTTTTAACCATAGCTGAAGTCCATCAATGCTTGGCACAGTTCCACAAGTTTTAACATAAAGTTTGCAAAGCTCTGGCAAGCACAAGCTTTCTCTGGTGTTTACTTACCTGCAATAAGCAAGAGTAATACATTCCTATGTACGCTCTGTTTCTGAATTTGGTGTGTATTTCACCATGCTAAAATTAAGTGAAAGAAAGATGACAGAAAAAAGTGACATAAGGAATAAAGCATGGGAAAAGAAATTAAGACTTTGGTCCTACTCTGCCAAAAGTGCACATGCCTCCTGAAAAGATGAGAAGTGAAATGGAAGAAATAAATGCCGGAGTGACTTAAACATTTAAGTTTCATTTCAGAACCTTGCATTTGGCTTTAAATTTGGTGTGACCTCTGCTGTGTTTAAGGATAACTATGCTGTACAACACAGCCCAGGGCAGAAACTCTCTTAAATACAGAGATTAAAAGAAGTGAGCTGAAAGTTGTATTACCTTGCCTACACAATACTATGCCGAGTTAGTTGGCGTTATTAAGAGAAGAGCCTATGACATCAGAGGCAGCCTCGTACTACACAGACCTCCTGCTTTCAAGACCCCAGCTAATGGCACCGCGTTTGGCCGTGCGGACAGACCAGCATCTTGCACTGCCTGCATCACAAACAATGATGCAGAAAAACTGGACTCGGGTGTTTCTAATCACTTTACCCAACATTTAGTTCTAAGGCTGCCTTTAAACTGTCCTGAGCTGCCATTTTCTCCTGCATTCTTATTGCTGTATGATTCCCTGAAAAGAAACATTCTGTACATTGGAAACAGAAAAACATACAAATAAACAAATTATAATATTATAAACAGCATATCATAATGCTAAGAGTTACTTTAAAACACATTCCTAATTCCGATCACAACTTCCTACTCTGATAAGTATAATTGTGTTGATTTTAATATAAAATAATCCCTAATTCTTTACTCTCTTGGTTATTGCTTGTGTTAGCTAAAAAGCATATAGATCATTGATTATATTCATAAGCTCATCAATTATCATATCGCTGTCATTCTGTAGTAATTATTTTTAAACCAGTTCAACACATTAAGGGATGTAAGAACTCTGAAAATAAAATCCGGCTCTTAACCGTATTTGTTTGTATTTTTAGCCCATGTTGACCTGGCAGTTACTGGCCTCTGAGCTGTATACCTGCACTAATGGGGAATAAACTGCCTTGTCCCAGTATTTACTCAAAAACCCATTTGGTCACGTACTTTCCCTTCTTCTCTTAAATTCAGTATATTGTACTGTATTTGGCTTTATTTATAAATAAAAAGTTATGCTTAACTGCAAATTCTAAGTCTTGTAACAGACTTTATTAGATTAAAATTAATTTCCTTCAAAATGCCTGCCTTTTTACATCTGAGAACATCCTGACTTAATATTTTGAGAGGAGGGAAAAGAAATAGTTAATTAGGGGAAAAATAGGCATAGGCACACACACACACACCCCCCACTCTGACAACAGACATACTTTCATCCTCATACAACAGTCTCCTCCCGCCCCAGCGCTCTGCCTGAGATTTCCCACATGGGACACCCCAGCGCTGGCCTGGCCCCGCTGCCTCTGCTGGTCCAGGTGCGACGCCACCGAGCAAGCCGTATGCTGCGACTCGCCACCTCGTTCTGCCTACAGCCACAGTCTCTACATTCGCACTTCTCCAGACTGCGCAAAATACTGCATGGGTTTGTATGCAATTGTAGGATTGGAAACGCCTGTACCAAGGTCTGTCCTCTCTCCCTTTTAGTTGCTACAAAGGTGGTATGAGCAACGTAGTTTATTGCCAGACTAGAAGGTTCCTGGCTCGGACAACCTGCCCATGGTTCAAGGTGGGAAGAATATCCTCCTTCACCACAGAGTGGAAAACTGTACCGGATACTTGGATTTCTTTTTTCTTCTAGTGGCAACAGCAGACAGAAGAGGTTTTCAAACCGTAGTACACAAACCATTTTGGAGCAGTAAGGGGTTGCTGCAGGCAGGGCAGCAGTGCTCCATTTTACCTGGATGACCAGCCAAGGCTTTGGCCATCCCCACCGCACTGTCCGCAAGCACAGCTGGAGCCGCTTTACCCCTCCTCAGCACCATCCTGCACCCACACGTGCTGTGCTTGTGCTCGGGCTGCCAGCAGAGGTGAGGGAGGACACAGCGGGGACCAGGAGCTCAGCTGGGGACGGTTGCTTCTTGGGGTGCACAATGTTCCTCACCAGAGGTGGATGGGCTTGCAATAGGTATGGAGCGGGCGGGCAGAGGCTGCCCGGGAGCTGCTGCTCCTTCTGCAGATGGTGGCTCTTGAGCAAAACTGGCATCTGCAAACCCTTGACATACAGCCCTCCAACCGAGGGCACAGAATTACTCTTGACAAAGGGAACTGCCAACCATGGCCTCTTGGGGAGAAACAAACTAAATGCTTCCTCACATTTGTGTGAGCCAATATGGCTTTGTAAGAGATTGATTTTCTCCAGGTACACTACATGAAGACATGCTTTAGAGAAGCTGGTACAAAGACTCTCTTTTCACCACCGCCACTTAAATATTCATCGAAAAGTGAAGTAATGGGGAGTTTACTGGGAAGAGATTATAAAGGGAAGATCTGACAGTAGAGGAGAACGGATCCACAGAGTGACCTTTAATAAATAACTGCTACGGTCCCAAGTGAATTAATAAAATTGCAGACCAATTTAACCACATCCCCTTAACTTACCCTTCAACAACTGCATGGTCAAGACAATGTATACAAACAGAAAGGTCAGCATTTGCTAATGACCACAAAAAGCTTCCTCACTGCAGTATTGCAGACAGACTGTACTTCCAGACTTGAGCGCTGAGTCACGGACTATATCCTTCCCTACATGTGTAAGACATTAAGGGTTCATCACAGAAACTTAAATAAATTAAATCATTCCATTGCAAATGACAAAAAGGGAACTTTCAAGTTGCACAGTTATTATTCAGAGATATGGAAGCAATAAAGTTAAGGTTCCACATGCATCCTTAGCTCTGCGCTTTGGTCTACATGTAGTGTGGTTAATTCCATAAACCACTAATACGTTCTTCTTTTTTTCCTAAAAAGAACCGAATAATACTTTTTATCTGCATACAGTCTATAAACTCTCTAGAAAGACAGCTCTACTTTTATTTAAATAATCCCATCTCCTCTTTACTGACACATTTTTATGCACTAAAATCTTTTTCCTCTATTTACACATTTTGACATTCCAATCACATTTCTCTACACGGAGCCCCACAGACAATCCTCACCTCCAAGAGTCTAACCAGGCTACAAATGGTTTTCTCAATGGATGTGTCCCTCTGCTTTTTTCTATTCATTCACAGCATTCCACATAATGCGGAAAGTACTCAGGTAAATCTCAATCTAACTTAATTGAATGCGCAGGAGGTCTTTATATGCCTATAATTTTTCATCGTTACTCAGTCTTGTTATTCACAGGCTGTTACAGGTTACTTACAAAATATATACTGTGTATTTTTCAAGCAAGTGACTTCCATAGACTCTGGCCAGCATACAAGTGGATTACAGTACATAGAAGCTATCTCACATATATATTTAAAGCTGCAATAAACATATTTGGTGCTACATGGAAAACAGTATTAAAATCACATCATTAAAGGCTATATAAATTCACACAAACAAAAGAGAACAGATTCAGTCTTACTAAGAAAAGAGGATATCTCTACCGCTGATGCTTGCAACATCCAAGGTCTTTTTTGTCTAACGTTACTGACATAACAAACTTCTTTTTGTTTTCCTTTTCTTGTGAGACAGGCAAGTTTGTGAGACATTTTCGTATTGACTTTTGAGTGATCATTTTAAAAGAAATTCCAGAATATGGAAACATTTCTCTGGAAACAAGTGACCACTATATTCCACATAGTTTGCAAGATGCAGAAAGGAGCGATTCTTACACAAATATTCAGAACTCCAGTGTGTTTTCTTTAGAAGATGTAGATGCATTTGGGGAAAAAAAGCTTAACGTTTTAACTGTGTATCCATTTGGGGTGCAAGGCTTCCTTTTATGAGATTAAAAAATGAAATTCAAATGTACTATATCGAGGCCCATGTCTGCATTGTGCCTTGTGCAGATGAAACTATTGTGTTATTGAATGATGTAGGGATTACTTTAAAAAAACAAACAAACCAACCAACCACATATTCCTGTATTGTCTCAAATAACTTGAGCATTTTGACACTTATTCATCAACTACCTGGCTAAGAAAATCCTGAAAGGGGCAAACTGGGGGATGGGCATCTACGGACAGGCAACTCGCATGGAAACATCATGATAACTGTAGTAAAGAGATTGCCAATGATAAAATCTGAATATGCAAGAAGTTCAAGAGCTTCCTACTGTATCTGGTATAGAAAAAATGCAAAGGTAAAGTTCTTTGTAGAATTTTAAAAATTAGATTTAGAGCTTCTTGCATCATAAGTAGCTGTGAAATCAGTCAGAAACACAGATGAATACACATGCCAGAAGTTTGTGAATTCCACCCAAAGAGAAAACTGAGACATAGCATGACATAGCTATGCAAGAGGCCCACGACAAAAAAAAAAAAAATTGTCTCGGGATAGCTTTGAAATATTTATAAACAAGTGTAACAGTACTGAGGCGGGAATGAATACTATAAACAATGGGGTCATATTGTAACTTTAATTAAAAAACTGCAAAATAACTGAAATACCAAAGGAACATCTTTAAAGGGCTTTGGGGGTGGGAGGACACACTCAGTTTTTTTTAAACAATCATAAATACTCCCAGAGATGTACTGGGGTGAGACAAGAGTGGCATCTAGTGGCTCGCAATGTTATGATCCTTACTCCCATTGAACAGCTGGGATATGTTCCAGACCTGCTTTNTATTCTCTGTTTATCTGTGCATTGTCAGTGACTTCGCTTAGAATCAAGTCAATGGATTTTTTTTTTTTTTTTTTTAAATCTGGCAAGAAGAAATTGCAGTCTTTAAGAAAATATTTAGTATAGCTATAGGACTAATAGTGATTTGTTCTTTATGTGTGCACATGTTTGGTTATCACCGACTTCTAACTGCGAAGAACGTTAACAGCACACTTTCATACATCATATACATATTTGGTGACATTTTCCAAAATTTACTTAATACTCTTTTATGACTTGCATATTTTTTATTGTGAAAATATTGGAAAGAAGTTCCCCAATTGGGAATTTTGGAAATTCCTTATGAGAGGAGACAGTGTATTTGCAGGAACAGATTTCCTGAGAGTCATTCAGATCCCCTGGGGCAAGATCGCTTTGTTTGCTGAGGAAAGGGTACAATATTATGGTATTAGGGAGACTTGATGAGTTCTTGATCCCGGTTCCATTTTAATTACATATTATTAATCATTTTGCAGTTGGAAAAATCTAACATTTTCTATGTGTAACTAATTAGGAACTCTTGTTTTTTTAAATTAAAGAAATGTGTAGAGGTTTCTTTTGCAAGTAAAGTTGAGCTGAGAATACACAGCACTAGAGGATAAATTTTACTTCACAATTCAAAAATTGTTCCTTTAGAACAGCAAATAAACAGGAAATTAAATTGTGTGTTATATTCCAAAATTAGTGAGAGATACTACAGACACTCCTGATTCTTCAAATATCACCACTGAAAAGGCCATTTAAGTAATGTAATCTGCTTTGTATTTCCAGTTCTTATCTTTTTGAAACTGTTCTCTGATAGTAAAAATAATTTCTCTTATAATCCCTGCACACAGTAACCACACATTAATTGACATTACTGTTTATGACAAGGATGGCAATGAAAGTGAATGTTATAAAGGCTGCTAATACTATCAGCAGTTCAGAACAGCATGCAAGGAAGATTTGAATTGCAATCAGTGTCATACACGCAGCCATTAAACTAGTATTTATATTTAATCTATATTTAACAGAATTGAAATGTTGGATGTTAATATAGGTATAAACAATGATGTCATTTCAAAGATTTAAAAAATTATGTAACATGGAATAAAATACAAAATCTGCATGTGGTGGTAATTGTTTTAGAATTCAACTTACCAAAGTGTCTCTACGGTTCGGAAGATATTCTTTTTATTTTCAGTTTTCAGATTTTAAAATGAAATTTAAAGCAAAAATTTCAGTTTTAAAACCAAAATACAAAATTATTGCAGATATTTAGATTCTGCCAAGCACTGATATTCACCAAATCCAAATGGTAACTTGTTTGCCTTTGTTCCCCCCAGACTTTTGGTTAAGAAAGCTTACGCTGGCTTAATAAGGCTGATAATGTGAAAGTTTGTATTTAAATACCTGGAAAATAAAGGATTTTGAAAGTGAGGAAAGTGTAACCCTTATCCATTTTCCATCGTTTCAATAATATAGCTGCTGACTTACAATACAATACAACAAGTGAGATTTGTTGGCACAACTTGCCAGAACTGTAAGCTTTAAGTCAATCCTATTGTCAGTAAAAAAAAGTTTAAAATACAGGTAAATGCAAAGCCTTAGTCAGTACCTTATATGACTATATTGTGTGCTTCCATCTAGTATTTCCAACACTGCAATTTTACATCATTATAATGTTCTAACTATTAAGTTTCCTGTATCTGTCCTTTGAGTATTTAGAAGACAGCAGCTGTGCGCCTTTTTGAAACACACGCAAAACTCAAAATTTAAATTAGCTTTTTAAAATGTATTTTTTCCCCACGTAGGCCAGCTATACGTGCTAGATCGCTCATCGAACCTTCTCTGTAACCTTTTGGTTAGTACAGGTCGTACGTCCCAAGAGTTAAAGTACAGCGAAGTGGCTATTGAGCGGCACTATTTATTTGTGTAAGTAAAGAGCGTGCAGGAGTCTGAGTCACGGAGCAGGACTCAGATGTGCGAACTGCTGTTATAAATGCGCATGCGATCACATGCATGCATGCAAAGTAATCCCTGCTGTAGAGTCTTCCATGTAAACACAAGAGAAGAGATTTATACAGACAGGCAGGGGACATCAGTAAATAATTAGGTAATACCGATCATAAAGATAACTTTCAGATCACCAACCACCTTATTCTCCATCAACTATTTAGGGGGATAGGGGTGGGAAGGAGAAGCAGAGGATCGTTTGTTGAAAAAGAACGATCAGAAAGGAAGAAAAAAATGTAATTAAAGTGAAACATTGGAAACGTAAAAACAGCCAACTCCCATCTGTAATCGCCCGTGAAACCCAGAAACAATGATTGCACCGACCTCCAGCGGCATTGTCTTTTGCCAACTCCAATGAGCTGAAGGAACTGACCATCTGCAGAGACGTGTACGGTACCTGCCCCGAATGTGTGAATGACCACTTTTGTTCAAGATGTGGAGACATGTTTATAGTTAATGCAAGACAGTTCTACTGGTAAAATGTTACTAAATCAATTGTGTATCAATATACATTCTGGTATCGCAGCAGTTACAGTTCAGCGTGTAGGGTAACAATAATGGAAAACAGAACTCGCCATTATGTATCATTAAAGTATAATCAATTACAGGAATCTGTTAGTGCTTTCCTTCAGAGAATCAATCACGAGGAAACACAATCTACTTAAACGTGCAGATAACAAACGGAAATGATTTTTAAAACAAGGTGATTGGGTTGAAAACATTTTTAAAGATAAACTTTAACAGATTTCCTGACCTCATTTTATTAATGCAAAAGTCAAAATAGACAGAAATGCTGGCTTTTTATTCCAAGAATGGAATATGAAAGTTCCTATTAAATCTGGGCCTGGAGCATGCATTTTCCAGCCAACATTCAAGATTGCAGTTGCTGTACTCATCATTATGTATTTGTGTATATATACAATGATGTCACTGTTTATGGCACTATAAAGTCCAATTCAAAAACCACAGATTTTATGCTGTCCTTCTGGAGTTCTCTTACACACAGGCCGAGGTGCAACGCTCACCAAATTCACAAGTTAATGTCAGGGCTTAGCTGGAAACGAGAGCCTCGAGGTGCCTGTACACAGGGTGCGCCCGCTTGCACACTCGATGAGCCAGGCAACCGTGGTAAAACCTAATGGAACCATCAGACACATCCTCGGATGTGCACCGGAGGATTTGTCACTGCACAAATGCTTTATGAATCAAAGTAGAGCTGAACCGCAGTCTGAAGAGAAGGGGCAAGACAACAAATGAGGCACTTTTGTATCCTATAAATTCTCTCCTCGTGTTCCTGTCCAGATTTGCCCTGATACACTGGGACCTCTTGTGGTTTACATGGGTACTGTGGGCATGAGTCACCCGTGCAAGACCAAACGGAATCAGCTGAAACACTTTGGACTTGGCAACAATACCACTTCCCAGTTCTGTCTTCCCAGACACAAAGGGAAAACAGGAAGATGAGGTGGAAAACCTGTGTTAGGGTAGGATGAAAGGAAGGAACAACTCTTGAAACCTCATCAACAGATGGAAAAAACACTACCAAGTCTGAATAGCTTTCATTCCAACCAGTCCCAAACAGTACTGGAAAGTATTACCTTTTAATTAAAGTGAAAGCAAGTGATGTGCAAAACCTGCATTACCAGGATTGCAAGGCGTCCTTGTTTGAAACTGCTCTGTCTCCAACTTGTATCGTTCACTGCCTTCTTTCAGCAGCATCTCCCCAGTTTCCATTCCATTTCTGCACAAGCCCAGCAACCTCCACTCAAGAGGAACGCTGGTGCTGCCAGTATGTAGGAAGGTGAAGGATCGGGACATTATTTGGAGAAAATATATAGCAAGGTATCTACCAAGAGACCACAAGGAATTTTAAAAAATAATTAATTTTATTTACCTATAGGGATAATTATGGATGCTAACTAGGCTGCTGCTTTATGGAATTTGGTGCAGAACTTGGACCAAAAATGACAAACATTTTGGGATTCAAGTATTTTTATAGTACATACTACACATTTTTATTTTCTGAATTTCAATTAATCTTTAAGATATTTCCCATTCTCTAACCTGTAATAGATCTTAATAAATATAGATCCCATAACATCTGCAGAAAATTGCAATTCTGAGAGATGAAATGTAGTAGGGGAGGGGAGCAGGTATAGAAATTGAGTAATTTTTCATAACATCACCTTCTTATATTTCACCTCCTTACTATGTCTTTTCATATCATTGACATTTTACAGGTAGTTAGAGCCTGGAAATTTGGGTCTTTCTAGAAGAACAATAATCACTTGACCTCTAGAGAGCGACTTCAGTAGCCATTTACCTCTAATGGGAGTTTCAGTAAAAACTGGGACAATTTTCAAAAGGCAACGTAGGATTTACCCCTTCACTGAGAGGTATGCACTTAACTTTGAACATCTCCACTTCCATCGTTAATCAGTGACGCTAACACAGCAATATTTCATGGGAATATTAATTTCTTAAGTGTTTGCAGGAAACAGCTGGATCTCCACCTACTACACCAATGCACGAGAAGCCACGACGCTTGTGTAGGGGAAAGTGGTATGTGGTCTTATGAAAAATAGTACGCAGCCTGCTATGAAACATCCTCGTGTAAGATCTGATCAACCAACAGCCAGGCATTGTGCTGAATACAGGCAAGAACGCCCCGGGCAGCAGACTGTCTACATTGCCAATGGCAAGAGAGCAAAGATGAGTTAGGGCAGCACATGCTTTCACAGAGCAGATCCCCAACGTGCTTCCACAGCCCTCTGCTGCTGCTGCTGCCGCCATGAGGGCAGAATTTTTAGTAGGCGAGGGGGGGAATTGAGCCAGGCACCCTGGTGAGAAGGGAAGCGTGACGGAAAGGAGAGAAGACCACGCAGAACAGTTTGGAACTGTCCTAGGGTGACAAGGTCTTTCACAACCTCAGGTGACCTCCGTCCAGACCATTTTACCTCATCAAAATTCCATACATCCTTTCCAAAAAATCACAAACCCAGCGTAAGCTCCCACAAGCCCTACAAATTGTACCAGATCTCTTCACCTCACTGCCAACCAGCTGGCCTGTGCCAGTCCTGTACCCAAAACCTGCACTGTCCCTTCCAACATAACACCCACCCCCCAGCTCCACTCTTTGCTGCCAAATTCTGTTTTGCATATGATACTGAAAGCTCTTGAGCTGACTTTGTCAGGAGGAGCTTCACAGAGGCACGGAATATCGATTAAACCTTTCACTAACATCTTTGATAAGCACAGTTTGGATCCACAGTAATATTTCTCTGAGCACATGCTCCTCATTTCAAAAATGGAAGGCAGAATAAAATTTCAAGTCCTTTTTTTACATCTAAATTGAATAGTCCAAAAGCTTTAGCTATATAGCTGTTAGCTTAAATCTGAAATAGGAAACAGAGAAATGTAACATTAAATTAATGTTATTGCAATGTTGCTTTTATTTTTTTTAATAACTGTTTTGTTTGCAGTTCATTTAAACTTGGCCTCCATGATTTTTCAAGGAACATACCATCACTTTTTCCAAGCTTTTCCCACAGGCAAGTACATCCTCTATTTTTTATTTCATCTGTTTATCTATTTATCCATTGCACTTTGTTGCAATACCGTTGGGCGTGATATTAGACATGATCTCTCACCAGAGGAGGGTTTGTTGCTCGGTTTTTTAAGCAGGACATGTCCCACAGCATGACCCACAAAGCCAGTGATAAAGATGGCAATATCTATAAGGTTGAAATGCAGAGCACTGAACAAAATTATTAAAACATAAATACTAAACTATACACATATAAATATGCATCATTATTTCATATACTATCAGTCATGGTCAAAACTGTACTGGTACATGGACTACAACGTAGAATACTGTACTTCTAAGTCTGAAATCTTTACACATAATCATAGAATTGTCATATTTTGAAATTTTCAATTTTTATATTAAAAAGACCTGCAAGACATTAACCGTGACCCTTGACACTGATCTATTTTGTTTTGTGCCACTGCCTATTATTCATGGAAAAAGAATTGCTCTTATTTTTTTCAAATAATTTTTAAATACCCTGAGTGAAAAAGTCACCAGTGACTATTTCACAAGTAGGAGCTTTCAACTAACCATTACGCTAATAGGCAAGTGTATTTTTCTGATAAAAAACCCAAAACACAGCTCACTGAATTCAGACAAATCCTGTATATTATGAATCGATCAACCACATGATTGATGAAATGATGCGTGAAAATAGAGGCAGAGGCAAAATAACCTACTTGAACCCAGAAAATTTTCAGACAATAATCATTACCAGCTTTAATTAACTTCAACACAAAAGCGGGGGCTCCTTCTGTTTCAAGTTAATGAAGCTCAACACACAGACACTACAATTAGAGACAAAGCAGAAGTCTAAAGCAAGTTGTATCTTAGGATTGAAATAATGAGCTTGTTATTTTAATTTTTTAGTCAGCAATTATGTGAGATTTAGAAACAAAGAAACAATACATGCAATTGAAATGTTAAGGTATGAACGGGGCTGGTTTTCACTCACTATCTTTCTTACAAGCTAAAGGCAAGAAAGTAACTTCTTTCCTACAATACGCAGTATGTACAATACCCTGGAAATATTTCCACTATGATCATCTAAGATTTACTCACTTTCATACTACTCAAGTCAGAAATGTGACCTCATCTAAAGCTATGAACTGCTCAGCAACTTCTATCTTGCCTTTCTCATATATATTCATTAAATCTTTATCTATAATACAGTTATTTCCATTTAAAATTATTGTTGTGTAGCAAAAAAGCCGCTCTCCCACAAAAATGAATAAACCTAGATTACTTCCACCCTTTTCAATAATTTGCCTATTCCTAAATATCAGGTTGGAAGAATATATGACCTTTAACTTAATCTCATCACCAAGCACCTCCAAAAAAAAAAAAAAGCACAAAAAGAGAAAAGATGGTCTGCCATTTATTTCTCCCATTTATAGTTTATTAAACCTAAAGATAATAGGAAAAAGGTGGAAAAAAGCAGAGAATGTCTGGGCTGTAGTATCAGATATCGCTGCTTATTACTGGCTATCTGCCTAGTAATCATAAATCCATAGGGTAATATTCTAAAATCTTTTGCTTTTCAGGTAGGTGTGAGCCAAAAAGAAAAAAAAGTTTAATTTTCTACGAAGAGCAGAAAACAGCAAGCACAGCACAACTGGGTACCAGGATGCATAAATATTCCTGATTACAAACCCTTTCACATAAAGCAAACAGGAAGAGTTTGAAGCTAACAGTGTGTACATCATGCAAAAGGTATCTCTGTCCCAAAAGATAGATATCACATAGACTATGAATGAACTGCTCCAATAAATTATATTATTCCTCAGAGGGGAAAAGGAGAGCAATGTTATAAACAGTGACTTCAGAAAAGTGAGAACAATAGGGCATTGAATTTTGCAAGAGTGAATTAAGGATCTTTTTTTCCTGGAGGAGAGCTCAGTATCATTGACCAATGAGCCTTATAAATAAAAACATTAACTCCAACACTGCCTGCTCCTCTAAGCACCTTAGCATCTCGTCCTCTCAACGTACCAGAAACTAAAGGTAGATACAAAATGCGTACGAGGACACACAGAATTAAATAGACGTTTCAAATAGATTTTTTTAAAATATACTTTCCAGACAGATCAGAAAGCATGTGATTCTGGCAAAACGCACATCTCGAACACACAGCTTTGATGATAGAGTGTGCTGTGTATCTTTGGTGTACAAGCCTTAACAAATCAGAAAACAACAATCTCTGTACATCACCTCCTCCCTGTGCTGTCAGATACATCCGGAATATCCACAGATAAAGCCAGAGCAACGTTTTTCAGAATGAATCTTGATAAGATCAAAATCCTCAGGACTGCCACTTTCCATGAGCATCGCTTAAAGCAAGGAAAGTCAGTTTGTTGAAACATTCACCAAGAGCTTCACAGGACTAAAGGAGCGTACGAGCCAACCTGACTCCCAGCGTGAAACTGCTTGGTGCTGAGGGCAGGGCTGCTGCTAGCCAGGTGAACGGCCCAGGGCTCAGAGTTCAAGCCACTGAGTAGCTGACCTTTTCTGCAGCAGAGAGTTAAAAGCTAATTAGGAAGCATTTTCAGAAGGTGACAAGCTTTTTTTTTTTTTTCCCCGAGAGGGATGATCACTAATTTCTAGACCACAAGTCTCAGCAAGTGAGTACAAACAACTGCCCACTATGGTGTGATTTTTAATCCCCCGTTCCTGTTCGCTATCACCAATACGCCAAACATTAAGCACTGGCAGCTCTAACTTCATCTTGCATGGTCATTTCACCTTTTCTCTTCAGCTGCTTCCTTGGCTAGTTAGAGCTGGAAACTGACAGTCCCATAAATGTCTTCTAGAGACACATTTTTAAACGTGTCATCTCCGTCTGCTCTGACAATGAGAAGACAAGTTTCTCTGAGGTTTATGGCAATCTCAAGGAACATATGTTTTTCAATAACATTGTGATATTTTTCCTCATCTCCTATGCAACGTTCCTCCCTCACTCTGCGCACACTTGTTTTGCCAAACTTCTCTGAAACCCATTTTTAAATGGTATTTTTATGTTACCTACTCTTATTCTTTCTGAAGGTTTCTTTTGTTTCATAACGAAGCTTATGTCAGGCAGCTTCTTACTGTTTATATAATTGCCTAACCTGACAGAAGAGGATAGAGGGAAGAGGTTTTTGCTGCCTTTTTTTTTTTTTTAAAGTAGCTGAAAATGGTTTCTCCATTTTAGCCTCACTATAAACAAAGGTAATGGCTTTAGAGAGACTTGCAAAAAGATTACTGTCGGTACTCTTGAAACACAAGGATATTAACACTTAACAGCTTTGCCTTTACACATTATTTAGTTATTTCTCATTCTCCAGCCTTCTTTCCTGCAGTTTACAGTCTCCTGACACCTAACCTTTTACTGCATTGTTTCTGCTTTGTCCTGCATCCTCTGCAGTCTTCTTTTCACAAACCTCAGTTTCCCCTTGCTTCATTTAACTTGTACTGCCCATTCTTACATCCCTGCCCAGACCAGTGGACCTGACATCCAGGAGGTGCTCATCTTCCCAAACCACAGCCTGCTCTGAAATGCAGGGAAAGATGCCAACTGCTCAATTATAAACAGTGCCAATGCATGGATCACGTGCTATTTTGACTGTGTGGAAAAGGCAATCACATTGGCAGAAGCTATTCTGGTCTGGGTGGTTTGGGGAGGAATGCTAGGCATTTTGAAGGAGGAAATTTTTTGAGGCCTCAAGTGAAGTTCTTGCAAGCTTACACTAACGCCCAGCTTGATATGACAAATTTCAATCTAATTTTAAGGCTGCAGCATTAAGTATTGTTATTGATTTTCTGCTAAAAGTTCATTTCATAAAGTCTCTTCGTTTGGTTTTTTTTTTTTTCTCCTGCTTGAAAGTGAACATATCAGTTTTCATATGACTGGCTCCTTCTGGTACATCATTATCCCTTTATCTGAAACAATACTAGCTTATTCCTCTATCTGTTCTATTGGAACAAGTTAAAGAATTGCCTTGCAAAAACAATAACAGAAAGAATTCCATGTTGCAAACACTGAGTTTTATCACTATTTTAATCAGAACTTCTGTTTTACTTATAACCTTAACCTGTGAATTTATGTGAAAATGCAAGAGTCTCAGCTTTTATTTCTTTTAAACATGTCTCTAATTCTTATAAGATGCTTATGAAGAGCATAAAAAAAAAGCAACCTGGAAATACTTAATGATTTGAGCATGGGAAAGGAAAAACTGTATTTATGCATTATACGTATGTAACTAATTTCTGTTCCATCTTGTTATTGCTGTTAGACCTGACCTGTGACTCTTCTTAGTTTTGGAAAATACATTTCTTTTTTGCTGAATTGTGCCAGAGAGGAAAAGTCTTATACTGCGGTTCAAATCCATCCTCTGAATCAAGCAGAACAGAAACTCAGACTAGGGCCCCCGAGATCCAAAACGACTGCCCCATCCATCAGGCTTTTCTGAGCTCAGTGTCTCACAAACTCTTCTGCTGCAGTTGTTTCACATCATATAAATAATTTAATATTCACTAGAGAAGCAACTTGAACAGGTTTCTCATATCCTGAGAGCCCCACCTCTTTGATTATGAGTTGTTCCAAAGTGGAGGTTTCTCTTGTTCAGGAAAAGCTTTGGGGTATCTCATTGTTTAATTGGAGAACTTGAAATTTTGAAAACACTCATGGGATGACAGAGTTATTTCCTTCTCATTTCTGGTAGCAAGCAAACACAATAAAGGGACAAATAAATACAAAAGGAAAAATCTCAGGAAGACTAAATTATAAGCTCGGTCATACAGTGCTATGACAATTCCAGGTTTCAGATTTCTGTAATTATTTACAGCAGATATCACCAGGCAAAAAGCACTGCGTCCACATTCAATGGGTAGAATTCAATTTATAGTGTGTTCTTCAGTACACACTTCACACGATTCAGGTAGCGATTGCTATCACAAGAGAGGTAGGCAGGAATACATTCAGAACTGCCTGAAAACTATTTCTTGTAGCTCTTTAATGAGTCTAACCCGTTAAGGGTACCAAAAGGATGAGTCCTGTAACTGCAGTCAGAAGAATGAATCAGCAGCACTCCGTGTCAAACTCTCTGAGAAGCAGAGCAGGTTATTTGCAATAGCAAACTCAGACCACAGCTTTCAGTTCCTTTGCTGTCAACCCCATGTAGATAGAATAACTAAGTCAACTAAATAGGCAGAGAATTACCATTCTTTTTGATGGCTCCTGTGTATAGGGCAGAATGGCACCAAAATGCCAATTTTTTTTTTTTATTATATTTTTTTTTTACATCAGAGAAATTACAAGTTAGCTGAAAAATCAACTGCTGTGTCTCTGCTTCTGAGACAGTTAAACTCCTTGCATTTCTGTGTTTAGCTATCAAACTCACCCTTGTCAATAGAAGTTATGAACACAAAAATAGAATAGTTCTAGTAATGTACATCTGATTAGCTTGTACTAAGAGAATTTAGAAATTCTTAGAAATATACATGTGTGGAAGGGGGAAAGTAATGAAGATTATACACTTATAATTGTTTTAAAAGGCAAAACATTTCCCTCAATTATCAAAAAAATCTACAAAACTCTAAAGTGAAAAAAAAATGAAAAAGTTAATCTTCGTCATTAGAAGATGAACTAAAATATCACTAGCCTTTTTTTTTTTTTTCTTCTGGCTTCATAAAAGCTTGTTCTCTTTTTCTGTTCACTTACACCACAGAGGCAGAAAACTGATAACAACTTGGAGATTAAAATAACCCAAAAGGTGCATGGCCCCTCTTTTTCTGTATGCTCTCTTTCTCATGCTTAATCCCTGCCATGCATGCAGAGTGAAAGCCTTCCTCTGAAGGTTACCTTAGATGTGTATCAGTTCTAGAGAATTCTTAGCCAGTAACATCTGAATTCACTTATATCTCGATAGTTCATAGCCATTTCAGTTTTCCTCTCCCCAGCCTCAGCAAATAAATAAGAAAGAGTAGACAAGCTAAAGTGTTCTCAACTGAAAGGGCTTATCCTTAAAGCTAAAAATCTGGAAGTCAATTTGTTGCAGTTCTGGCATTAAAGCAGTTGAGAAGTCCTTAATTTGAATTCACAGAAAACAACAAGAATAATACTAAACTAAGATCTGCAAGGCTGAAGCTTTTTTTTGTTTTTCCTTTCAGAAAAAAAGTACACAAGCATTTTCTGAAAGAAAAAAGAACTAAAGGAAAAAACAAAACCAAATAAAGACTCTAACAGATGCTTTTATCATTTAAACGTGTCCTGTTGTGCCTTGTAGTTCACTAACTCACTAGATGCTCATGCTTCTATTCCCTTTTTCCTCCCCCTTAGCCCTCAAACTGCAGTGTAAATCTTAAGTTTGGCCCTTTGTTGTTGCTGTTGGTTTTTAACCACATTCCGAATTCTATGCTTACTGTCTTTGCTTGATCTCCCTTATCTTTTGATCAGTACTGAAAACTTCAAACTGTCCAGAAAACTCAGTAACAACCAGACATCTACAGGTCCTGGCAGCATTTCTACATCACAGCCGTATCCAAATCATGCCTTCATCTGAATGCACATAACCGTATAGAAGAACCTGTTGCAGTACCACAAGTGTTAGAGGAACGCAACGACAAGCCCCTAGAGAGCGAGTGCTGAGGTCCTGTGTAAGGCACCTCAGGAAACAGCTCCAGAAGCAGATTCTAAAATTGAATAAACTATATAGTTTCCAGAGTTTCTAGCTACTTCTGCAAGAGTTGAACAGGGCCATGAAAAGTTAACGGTTTAGATTGGTACAGGTTAAGGGTCTCTTCCTTATGGTCTCTTACAAGCTACAGGCATACTGTCCAGATCCAATTCAAATATAGCTGAGAGCACTTTGGTCTGCAAAATATTTCAAAGAAAGTCTAAAAAGGAATATAGGCTGTCACATCTCATATTAGGTTTCCGGGCTCGGAGTTTAGAAAGACTGATATCTGATTGAGAAAGTAAGCAGCTGGAATATATAATCCATGAAGCACATCAAACTTCAGATGCTCCACTGCTGTTTTAAATGCGCTTTTCAAAAAGTCACTTCAGTCATTGGTTCTGAGTGCTTGAAGTCCAACAGACTTCCCTTTCCGTTGTGGATGTTCAGAAACCTCCAAGAGATGACTTCAGTCTTGTGGATGTTATTCTAACAGCCAGAGAAATATTAATACCAATAGATTGTAAATCTAGTCATCATGTGCCTCATTCAAAATTAGTGAGATAATAAATATACAGACTTTTCTGAAATACTAACATGAAAGTAATGCACGTGTTATTATAGAAATTTAATAAGATTATGTAGAAAAGCTATTCTCAATTATCTTTTATCCTTGTATTTTCCAGTAACTGATATCAGTGTAATTACCATCTATTTGATTAAATTTTAATTAAATACCTAGGCATTTAACAATCCATTACTATGCATTTTTGCATGGTATCATTATATTAAATAAACATTTAGATCAGAATTTTAAAAAAGTAGCAGCAATTTAAGTTACACTTTTATGTTTATATTTAAGCTCTATATCTAGCAGTTGAGTTTCAAAATCACTAGAAGTCCCTTGGAAGGTAGCAATAAACTATCTAGTGATATTAACAGTTGAAGGATTAGACCCAAAAGCTGTAGAGTTTATGAACTGGACTAATTTTGTTCCCCAGCCCTCTTTTGCTTTCTCCTTAAACGTTTGAAGTCTCACCTTTTGTAGACTTTCAAAAAAATCATTAAATATGTATTAAAAAGTACGTCGTTCACCTGCGCAAACCACTGGAAAATCCTTAACTATCCGTCTGCCGATTTCACAAGATTTTTTCTATAGCCAACATATATACTCCAAGAGTAAGGATGGGATTTTCAAGGACACAAAATGCAATTAGGAGTTAACAGCCAGCAAAATCTGGCAGACAGGTACCTAACTGATATAGTTTTGAAAACCTCTTCCTTAAGACTCAGCCATATGTTATAGATCTAAACAAAAAGCAAAAAAAAAAAAAGTAACGAAAAGCAGCCTCATACCATTATTCCTTTTTATCCCACTAAATTAACTTTAAGAGTATTCTTAAAAGTAAGTAATCCTTTCCTAAAAACTATTTGATTAGTCCTCTTCTAGTCTTGTGACATAAACCTGAAATAAGGTCAATCATCTCAAAGTATTGGCATTTGAACCTCTCCTATCTTAAAGTGAAACTACCACAATCCAAAAAGAAAATATCTAGTAATTCAAGTGACATCAACTATGCACTAGTCTTGATTCTATTAAAAAGAAATAACCTTGCTTTTTTATTATCACATCACACACACACACAGAAAACTCAGCTGGAATATAAGGCGCATGAACTAACGAACTTAATTAACACACAGAAAATAAAAGAACTACCCTGCAAATGTGTGCGTATAATGAAACCATTCAGCAAATGAACCAGTAGTGATAACAAAATTTTTTATGACTTCCTCCTGTTGTTGGGGTCAGAGGTATGAAAACCAGGTAGGAACAAAGCATTATATATCTGTATTGATCATAAAATTCATTTTGTAAGAAACAAAGTGCAAGCTGCTTTTACTGCTCCACTGAGAACTCAAGCATCAGTTCCACTGCTAAGCACCCACCTCCCGAGATTACTGAAAACCAGAAATTATACAACATTATAACAGCTCTCATCCTCACTCTGTTCAGGTGGTAACAATAGTTATGCATTTCTATTCTAAGAGCTCAGATACAACCACTTAAGTAGTACGACGATATTGTAGAGGACTCAGGTGCCAACACAGACCACATGACTGCAGTTTAAGCTGCTTTACCACCTCACTAGGAACTGTGTAAGAGCAGCAGCTGGATATCACATTGGTGTATTTTTACACAACAAAATCTGTCCACTTCCTAGTGGTTTGAGGAAACATGGTGGGAGGAGAAATCCTCTAAACCTATGTGGTGGGATTGGCTGCATATGCAACAAAATCTCAGGTATATGACAGCTTCAGGGAAGAGTTTTCTACTTCAGAGCTTCTTCCAGAGGTCTGAACATAAACTCCACCAGAGTGTTTCTATGACTCATAAGGCAGCTAATACCTTAGGAAAAACACATACTCAAGCTCCAAGGAAGTAAGTGATCAGGAGACCAAATTTCAGTTAACAACAATGATTATAAATGATTTGAAATGTCTTTTAAATAGATCACCTCCTAACAGAAGATATTACCCTCTTTTTAATCTTTTCCGCAACATTTTCCTGTGGCAAACAATTAAGTCAACAAAACTAAAAGGTGGTTTTAGAATCACTTCAAAACCCATAACATCCAATACTCTTGCTGGGTCTGTGCTTGGAAGTTGGCGCCTATACTGTTTTCTTCATTGTGTTAAAGTCACAAAATCAGATAGAATTACTTCATTTTAAACAGAGACAGTGTCCTGTATAAAGCAAGATGAGCGATAACTTTAAGACCATAGAAATATTGTGACAAGGCAACGTGCTGTAGCAATACAAACGGTAATTAATCTTATATCCCCAAATACATTATTGGGCATCATTAAAGACAGCAAATTTCACGTAGCAACAATTTGAAGAGAGTCTTTAATAACACAGAATAACTTGAAACCATGCCCACTGGGTGAGAAAATCCTGGACTGAGTTAAAGGTTCAAGTATAAATAATGTTTAGAAGGTCATTTCCCCTAACTTGCTAAAACTGCAGCTCTTGGTTCAGATCGCTAACAGAAAAAAGAATCTCCCAAAGCCCAAATGCTGTAGGGTAAGTCTTTAAAGTCAGCTCTCACTGATTCTTAGTTTGGCCATTATTCAAATGTGCAATATATAATGCTGAGGAGTTAAACATCTTATCACTTATTTTGATTTATTTCTTTCAATTCACTGGGAATTTTATTTATGTTTATAACTACAAGGTTTTTATTGGTGGTGCCAATAGATTCAGTCCAGGGATAGACAGTTGAGTGCTTAGACCATTATATGGCATTACAGTATATTGATTAGAATACCTATAGAATAACTAAGGACAAAACTAATTATGTTACTAAGAAAAATGCCCAGAAGGGATCAGGTCCAGCATAACCAAATAATACAGTTTCAGCACTGCTGAAGAGAATACCAGCAGTCTAAAAGATGAACTTCCAGTTATTATTTTCTTTAAATTGGTGCTTTTTCACAGTCAATAAAAATATTAATATAATTTTATTTCTCCCTTATATCATTTTTATGTACTGACACAATATTATCTATACTGTTCTCAAGTCATGGAAGGTGACACTGGACCAATAAAAAGCACAAAAGCACTTGCTTTATGTGCTTTCTGAGTTTCCAGAATATCCGAGCACAAAAAGCACAGGCCAGTGCTGTGCCACGTATCACTAATTCAAAGCATTTAATCCTGTCTTCCACACATCAGCCAAGGCAATACAAATGCCAAAAAATTCATCTTTGATAGCAGAATTGTATACAGTCTATTATATAAGCCTTCTGTCCCCCTCCACTTGAATGTACACTATCAAATCATTCTGGCCATTATTTTATATTGAGCAGATGGTATTATGAGATTTTTGATAAAGAACAACAATCACCCAGCAAGGGTTGCAAAGGGGTCGCTGAAACCAAGATTAACAATTGATTAGCTTTAATGGACCGTGGCAGTAATAAACAACAGAGCTCTACACAAAGATTTGATTGTCCTGTTAATGCTGCTGACACAAATGGCTTTTAACTGCCTTCCTGAAAGTGTTAATATCGCCAAAGCCACAGCAAACGAAGGACTTTGTCAAAGTGAGAACTTTTTCCTGCAGTGAAAAAGCACTTACTGTAGAGCTCAAAAATATTCTATAAAGTGTGTTTCTGATTTATTCAGATAATAACTCCTATTTCTCCAAGGCTTAAAGTTCAAAAAAATAAAATACAGCACACCTCTGCGAGGCTGGATTGTAACAGAACTCTAAAACATTTGAATACAGAAGCCAGCATTCATTGAATACAACAATAATACAAATTATCACTTTCGATGCGCTCATTTTATCCTTACGCCAACACGGGCTGACAGATCTGAGTATCATAGCCTTCTAAACTCATCTTTTTTTATCTTTAGTCTGAGAAGTTCACTCTTTTTTTTTCCTTTCTGCATAGAAATCAGTAATTTGCATATATTTTTAATAAAATAAAACATTTTATGATTACTGGAAGTAACCATAGCAAAATTTGAAAATAGAACTTGCAGATCTGTGTATCTTTTAGATATATGTATGGGAAAAAGTCTCTGTTTCCCTTAATGCTCAAGCTCAAAATTTAAAGGGACATATGGCAAATATTCGCAGAAGGTTTTAAAATTAAATCTAGAGAGCTAGAGACAAAGTAAACAAAACTCCACCCAATATGGCATTCAAGAAACCAAAAATATAGGAATTCATTACAGATAAGGAGGTATTTACTCGTTCAAGTCCTGAGTAACACTATTAAACTTTCCATTTAAGGTGAGATTACTTGACTTCTAAATTAACCTGTTTTTTTAATTATGTGTTTTATTTAAGCAAAGGTTTTCCTTTTAAACATTTTTAACTGTGAGCTGCCACAGTGCTTCTCCCTCCCGTGTACAGGCAACATTTTGAGACAATAATGGTATGGCTCCAAGGGCTTCTAGGTAAGAGAAAAAAATGGTGTCTTAGACTCAGATCCAAATGCAAACCATTTGCACAAATCAAGGTCATACTAATCCCATCCCTGTGGGTCCCACCCCATCTGCAATTTCAGCTCTCTATAGAACAATTCCTTGCCAGTACACTGCAATGATGAAACATGCTGCTAATTACTGTGTTTAAAAATCTTGACCTAAGCAAACATGCAGGGAATTTAAATGAAATCTCTAAGAGAGTAAAATCCACCTGCTTGGTCTCCCAGCACACAAACACTAAATGCGTAACCTGTCAAAGCACTGAGCCAGCCTTCATTAATTCCGTTTTCTGTAATCAGCATCCTTCTGTTACGCACATGCTTGGCTTCCTACAGCAGTTCTTCCAGCAAACTGTTGTATAAACTGTTGAGTATACTCTGATGATAAATATGTAAGAAAATAATTATTAGTTACCTGTAAGTCAGCATCAAACTCATGTTTCAGGTAAGCATCTTCCGCAGCTTCAACAAGACGCTGAAAAAAAGAAAAAAAAAAGGTATTTTTGAAACAATAGATAGCATCTTTAAATCCAAGTGTTTCTTCCAGTATAACAACAGGGGTCGTATGAGAATTGTTTAATTCATTGTCACCACATGTTATCTGGTATGATACTTCATAGAATAGAAATAAACGATCCAGATTAAAAAAAAATAAAATAGATCGAGTTTTTTAAGCCCTCAGCATCCACGATTGGTGGTACAAAACTCTCAAAACATCTCAAATGCTCATAAATAAATAAGGTTATTTTTTCCATTAGTGCTTACCCTGCAGCTCCCATTCCAATACAGATTTCTGAAAGAACACAAAATAAAGTTGCTTTCACACTAGACCTTATTTTGCATGTAGGAGTCCTTTTAAAATCTTTCTTAAAATAGCAGGTATTTCCTCATAATGCACTTGATTGCAAGCAACTGAAATAAAAAGGAATTTCTAAACAACACATCAAATATAAAAGATTAGACAAATAGAGATTAGGTTTTTTTACGTAGCAGATTTGAAGTGTTGTACAACACTTAATATGGTGTATAATCACAAGAAGATTTTTTCTGCTATTACAGAAGTAATATTTACTGAATGACAGCAATTGAGTGGTATTTTTCCTCTCAATAACATTCAGAACTCCCTGTAGTAGTTAGTGTTCCTTACCACTATATCATCAGAAGGAAAAAAGAGGTTGCACTAAACCAACTAAAATACAACTACTTGAAAAATTTAATTCATATAGGTGTTTGCTGCAGGCATTCTCCTGTGAAGACATTATAACCTTTCTAAGGTTTTATTTAGGGTTCTTTGTAGTTCTGAATATTTTAACTGTGGAAGTAACTTTCTAGTTTTTATTTAATCTGAGTACTCACATATGTACAACCCAAAATTAATCAAAGAATGATCTGTCACAGAATACTCAATATATTACTTGTATTTTCTTTGACCTATCAGACACTGGCACATGTGTATTTTCATATATTTTGTATCACGAACCAAGTGAGCTCTCATTCATGACACGCAGAGTGGACAGCCACGCATACATTTGCTTCCCTTTTCAGAGCTGTTTGCACTTTATCAAGTCTTTGGCTATAAATCAAAATGGAATTGGAATTCATATTGACTGCTATAAAATTTGAACTATAATGGAAACTGAATCAAGAAAAATATTTATGGTTGCCAGTTCAGAATAAATGGTTCAACCAAAACTTAACAGTTGAAGGCAGAGCCTCATTGGTTACAGGGAGCACTGCTATTCACCAAGGTCTGCAAAGCAGCAGCATGTCACAGCCTTTCCATCCACATCTCTGTCTCATCGCACCGTTTACCCACGGGTGAGAAGAAGCCTCACTGAACCCTCAACCCTCTGCCAGGCTTCTGCATTTTCCCTGCAGACCCCAGTGGAAAGGTTTTTCCACACCTTTTTCCTTAGTGCAGTGTTACAGATCTGAAAGATTTGATGAAAACCTAGAAACACTACTGATGCCTAGGTTGATACAGAAAAGCAAGAGACAGAAGATGAAGTCCACCTTCCCAGAGCCCCGTGCTGCATGCACATCCCCTGTCATTTGACTGTTTCCACCTCTTGTCCCATGTAAACCCAGCGGGACTTAGCAAACCCTTTTGACCCAAGCTGGCATTGAACTGAAATGGTTCCAACCCCAGGCAAATCAAACCAGAACCTACACTGAAACATGTACCAGCTCACCTTCCCGCATACCCATGCACAGGGAAAAGAACCCAACACCTAACCACGCGTCACAACGGGCTACGTGAGAGGAAGCCATAAAAAAATGTTTCTAATACAACAGTGAAGTTCTGTGGAATTGTTCCTACTGCTCCTGCACTGTATGAATAGTAGTAAACACAGACCTTGCAATGTGAAAGGTTATCAAACATTAATTTGACTCACAATTTTTTTTTTTTTTTGCATTTAGAATTTTAAAAGAGAAGTAGCAGAAATAACTACTCTAGGAGGGAAGCCTTGCAACAACTGAAATAGATTCTTAAACTACTGAATGGTCTCAGAAGTCCATCTTTAGCACATTACTGACCTGCTGAAGGTATTTTACAAATCTAGCCCTCATTTCTTCAGTAAGAAAAAGGCATTTTATGTAAAATAACTTCTCTAAGTCAATGCATTTCTGCAGGTGTGTACTACTTTATATTAAAACCATATTTGCTTTACTGCTCTGTGCACATCTAGTACAAAAGATCATGACTGATGAGTTTGAGAGGAAAAAAGTGAAAGAAGGGTCAAAAAATACAGGGAAAAGAGAGACATGCTTTCCTTTCTGTGCTGAAATATTTACTTACTCACCGGAAGAAAAATTATTCTAGTATTTCATGAGATACCAGTGCCTAGATATTACTACCTAGTGGGCTAGAAAAATAATTCATGGCTTCTTATATAGTTTGTATTGATCCCAATGTGTTGCAATTACATTTTTGACTCAGTGAAATAAATTTAAAGTAAGATTTATCCCCTCATGTAAGAAATAGCTAGAGAAGCATGAGTAATGGTAGAAACATCTGGTAAGGAAAGCAGCTCAGAAATGAAAAGTACTGATTGATACTTTATTGATGTATTAAGGTTTCAGTTGTTACATTTTTAAAAAAAAAAAAAGTTACGTACAGTTCAGCAACATTATCTACAGAACAACAAAAAAGTAAACAATCTACCGACGTATTTTTCCTTGAAGAGGTAGGCACAAATATACATGCACCCTACACGTTTCATCATCACAAATCTAATACAAAAATTAAAATTTTAGTACACTGAATGTAGACAACACAAGCGTATGTTGCATTTTCTAATGTAACAGTCCTTATCCACAATTTGATTTAAACATCTCAACACCATTATAAAGGAGACTGTGAGAAATCTGGGAGAGCTACAGAAAACGTAAGCTAGTAATAAGCCTAAATCCATAAAATGACATATTAGTGGATATACACACAGATCATATCAGACTGAAGGAATTCTATACAAATGTTTAGGGGTTTTTTTTGTTGGGTCTGCTGGTGGGTTTTTTGGGTTGTTTTTGTTTGTTTGGGTTTTGGGGGGGCTTTTTGGTTGTTTGTTAGCTTGGGGTATTTTTATTAAAAAGTCCGCAAGGAGATGAAGCATGATGGAAGAAATTCCTTAATGCTCTGGAGGTAAAAATATAAAAAACACATGTAATACTGCAACATTTTATATTGAGACCAAAAATCTCTTTTAAAATATTTTAATGACTGAACAGTTATCTAGCAATGATTCTCAACATTAGCATGATTAGCGATTTTAACTTAATAGTTATAATGACACTCTTAATACAAATGCCAATATATTTTCATTTGAGTAAACATACTCTAAAATCATTGCTGTAGCAAGTAAACGCTCACCAGGCTGTGGTTATCCTGAAGGGAATTGAGAGTGATCTATATGCATTTACATGGAATGAATTATGAACATGGAGTGAGCATTGTTAGTTACACCATTAAAGAGTTTATTACTTTAAGAGTATTCAGCTCTACATGTGGAAAGGTGTTTGCATGTGCATGCACAGACAAGTCAGCATATAATATTTAGACAAAGTAAAATTTTCATGTTCTATGGCGCAGTTCAATTGAGGTTCCTCCAGTTAAAGAACTAATCCTTATAACTTTCCCAATAGGTATAAATATCAGAAAGATTAACTGACTTATCCCGCATATCACAGTGTAGCATGGATAAAAACAGGGCACGAACCAGGAGATGGAACAAATATCACACCCAAAAAAAACCCCAAACGGTCACCAAAACACAATGTCAACGTTTGGTGTTTTCAGCAACACTAGTGTCACAGATAATGTAGAGAAGGCTGACAGAAGAGAGAGAAATGTCTGTTTCTTCTCAATAACATTTAAAAAAGAAAATCACTGAGCTATCTCTGAACAAGATACTTTTCTTGACAAACGATATTTTAATTTCAGTGAACTGGTATTCCCAGATAAATTCTCATCCAAGTTAGGTTGTTACAAAGAAAAGAAAGGTGAATGAAACAGAATGGATGAGGGGAAAACAAAATCCAACAGGTAGTAAGGGGAAAATGGAACAGATGGGCAGAAAGGTGAAAACAAATGAAAAAGAAAGCAACAATTTCAAGGGAAAACATCACACAAACATTCGGAGCATAAAGTACCCATTTTAGCTTCGGAGAAGATCTCTGTTCTTTACATGTACTTTGTAAGGGTCTTGGTTTACTTTTCAATGATTTTTTTTTTCATTAGAACCCCATTTTGAAGTTAGATTAAATAAATTCATAAACATAACAAAGTTTGAAACAGTTTCTGAACAACTGAACAGGGAGGGTCACCAACCTTTATCCATAAATGTTGAATGAATGTTCCTCTCTCTCTCTTCGGCTATCAAATCTTGAAGAAGCACATTTATATTTCATTTTTTCCTCTCTATTTTTCTAAGGTAAATCAACTGCTACATATAAAACCAGAAATGCTGCTAGAAATTGCTCTTCTCCAAACCAAACTGCTACACATTTTAAAAAAAAGGATAGAAGACTGCTTTACCTTAATTATAAGTAGTACCAACTAGGTACTGATATTATCTCAGTCCATAACAGTAATAATCTATATTTCATAAGATCAGTATGACAAAATTTCATTTCAAAATACCAAAAACACGCTTAAACAAAAAATTAAAGAACTACTTTCTCAATTGTAGATGGTCCTTCTTTACTCAGTCCCAGGTTCATGCCTCACTACTACAAAAATATCCAAGAAGCACAGCTTCAGTTCTGTTGGTTAAAAAATGTGAGCTTGTCAGCAGCCCTTCGATGAACATATTCTTCCCAAACTCATTAGACTATGCCTTAACATTTGTTTCAGTACATTATGAGAGTCTTGCCAGTTTGAGCTGCTACCTCCGTATCATCTGGCGCAGTGCAGAATTATCATTTTAGGTCTACGAGAAGTTCAATCCAGAGAACATCCAACAAGGGCCACCAATTCTGACCCTGCTCTGAGCACATGGGATATCATAGTCTTTGTAAAAAAACTGTAGATCAACTTGTAGGAGGCTCTTATATCCTAGCAGGTGAATGCATTCAACTAACAGTAAAAAAATAGCCCTCAACCCTAACAAACTTCCTCATTGTTTTCCCATGGCATCAGATCTGTCTGAAGTTCACCTCCTCTACAAATTTGTGTGTGTCTTCAAGGTTGACTTGACTTGTTTCGGAAATAAGAAAATAATTAAAAGCCATTCTTATTAAGAAATGGCAAAAAGTCTAAATCCAAGACAAACCTATGAATATACTGCGCCAAATGTTTGTCTTGAAAACCAACAATATGTAAGAAAAAAAAACCAGGAATTTATGTAATTTTAAAAGCCTGTCTCCCAGACTCCTACATATGGAATTGTAACAGGGATTTCTATCTTAATCAAATGTAAACAAACTTTGTCAATAAAGATGGCAGGTAGGAAAACAACAGAAAACTAACCCCCATTTTTAAGATCTTATTTCTGTCATATTTTGTAGCAAGTTTTCTGGTACATTACCAAGCAAAACCCAGCAGTATTGGGTGCATGGAAAACACAACTACCAATAGCTACACTTCTTCAGGTGAAATACTCAGTGCAATTTTAATAACCTTACTATTGACTTGAACATCTAATTTCCAATCAAAATTTATAGTAATTGAGCTGTGAACATGCCAAAAAATATTTCTTAAAGTGCAGCCAGATAACTATTTAAAACATAGCTCAACAGTTGAGTATATTCCTGGGAGAGAAACCAGAACCTGTGTTTCAATCATCAGAGCAATTTTCTTCACTGGCTTCTCCGTGAGAAGCCCATGCTGTGCATGTGGGAGCACTCAGTAACAGATTACTAAACTTTAAAAACATTACCCAGGTACCTTCCTATGACTTCTCCATTTTGGGGTTCATTTCAGAAGAGAAAAAGGGATTTCCTTTCCAGGAAACCTGTAAGGCCGCAGGTGCTTTGAAAACTTCTGAAAAGGTTGGGCTGTTCTTTGGGAAATAACAAGATTTATTAGCATTAAGTAAGCTTAGGTAATATTCTGGCATGGGTGGTAATTCTGCCGCAAGTCCTCCTTACTTCCATCAGAGTTCTGGAGTTTGCTTCTTTCACAGTTCATTTAGTGGGGAAGGTAAAGAAGCCAACAGAGAATATTGATGTTGTTCATCAGTATCCCTGTTATTTCCTGTGCTTGAAAACAGTATCATATAACATGGCAATGAAGGCACCGATGTGCAAACAGGCCTCTCGGCCTCACGATTTTATTGCAAATAGCTTCGCACGTGTTTGCTGTAACCAACGGAGAAGCAGTGTAGGTATCAGAGACTGATGCTGACCTTGGAGGAATATTTGCTACCATCAGAAACACATGAGTTTTTAGACAGGCCAATGACAACAGACTTGCAATTAGGCTGGTTTTATCCTTGAGATTTGGGGGGAGGAGCAGAGGGTACACAGACAGTTTTTTCAGAAAGCCCAGCAGCGTATTTTTTTTCCCACTCTGTTCTCCGCAGCTACAAGGTATTTTCTAGAAAATTCTATTACTAAAATGGCTGTTGCTGTGGCTAAAATGTGCTTAAAATTATTTAGCTCCTGTTATCTTGATATTAGAGTTCCCAGTGCTTGTAGCTTAAGAAAGATATCAATCTTGCAACTAATGCCATACAAAAAATGACTGCTCTATGACTATCAAATTCCACTACAACTCACTAAACAATGCTCAGTCACAGTAAGCACTGCATCAAAGCACAATCAAAGCATGAATTATAAATAAAAGATAAAAATAAATTAAAAGCCTAGCAATTATTGTAAATAACTCCAATTATCCACTTATATTAATTCAAGACTGGCAGATTTTCAGGTTGATCGTTGTCAGAGTGCTAGCTGGTTTTTTGAATCAACGTAAAGAGTTCAGCTTGGCAAAGAGCTGGACAAACAGAAACAAAACTGTAAATGGATTAAAGTAGATGAAGCTCGCATGTTGCATAAAAGTGGCTAAGACAAACCTGTAGTAATTAGATGCCTTGCTAACTTAACTAGGTCAACACTGTGTTTAGTCATGGCATCTGGAGCTTGCCATGGCATAGAAGGAAGACTGCAGATGAAGAGGGTAACACATTTGTCTTGTACTCAGTTCTGCTGTGCTTGAGGCTGTGCAAAAGCCAATATCTCAGATACAAAATATGCAGATTATCAAATCTGCTCCTACCACGTTATTATGTCTACCACAGAGCAGAAAGGAATGATGTGCTAAATAAGGTTTTATTCCATACTTTTAATTCCATATGTCCCAGCCATCAAGGAATTAATTCAACTGCCAACACAACCTAAAGCTGTTTCAGGGCTATGTAAAATGTGACTTGCCAGCCTGGGGTACAACAGCAACCAGCTCCTCCAGCCACCCCTCCTACATCAGGGCCAAGGGGAAGTTTCTTCAACATTTCACGCCAATCATGTATTCATCCAAGGTTGGGTAATTCTCTAGAAATACCTTCATGTATCTTTTTAATTCCACTTCCAACACAGCGACACAACTTGAAAAGTTTTTCTTTCAATGAACAATTCCAAACTGCTACATCGCTCTCTTCCACATAAATTTAAAAACCCATTTACAATGTTACTTTGTAAAACACCTTCCAAAATCAAGATGGCCTGTGTACGCATATAAATATCAACCTGTGTACACATACGTTTATATGTATTTATTCAGTATTAACCTGTATCATTATCATCCTTTTTCCTGTCCTCTGCACTGAAATTACTAGATTAAAACATCTGATTTATTAATCTTATTCCACACATTTAAACTACTACAGGTCATACTCTTTACCTGACTGTCACAATCACTATCCTGTTTGGACAATTACAGAACCATAGAAAGGTTAGAGTTGGAAGGTACCTTAAAGACAATCTAGTTTCAACGCCCCTGCCATGGGCAGTGACACCTTCCACTAGACCAGGTTGCTCAATGCCCCAGCCAACCTGGCCTTGAATGCCTCCAGGGATGGGGCATCCACAACTTCCCTGGGCCACCTGCGCCAGTTTCTGACCACCCTCACAGTAACAAATTTCTTCCTAATATCTAATCTAAATCTCCCCTTTTCCAGCCTAAAGCCATTACCCCGTGTCCAATCACTACATACCCTCGTAAAAAGTCCCTCTCCAGCTTTCCTGTAGGCCCCCCTTAAGAACTGGAAGGCCACTCTAAGGTCTATCCAGAGCCTTCCCTTCTCCAGGCTGAACAACCCCAATTCTCTCAGCATGTCTTCGTAGGAGAGGTGGTCCAGCCCTCTGATCATCTTTGTGGCCCTCCTCTGGACTTGTTCCAACAGGTCCATGTCCTTCTTATCCTGGGGGCTGCAGAGCTGGATGCAGTACTCCAGGTGGGGTCTCACAAGAGTGCAGTAGAGGGGTAGAATCACCTCCCTCGCCCTGATGGCCATGCTTCTTTTGATGCAGCCCCGGATGCGGTTGGCTTTCTGGGCTGCAAGCGCACATTGATGCTTCATTTTGAGCTTCTGATCAACCAATACCCCCAAGTTCTTCTCCTCAGGGCTGCTCTCAATCCTTTCTCCACACAGCCTGCATTTGTCCTTAGGATTGCCCCAGCCCACGTGCAGGATCTTGCACTTGGCAATGACAGACTACCTTTCTGCATTTGAGTACAGTGAAGACTTACGCAATGTCTAAGCAAAAACAGTTTGCCCTCCACTCTTAACAGCTCTCAACAGTATTGCTGGAAGCTTGGCAGATATTGCTGAAGAAAGATTTGGGGTGACTGTTTTCATGCAAGTTCATTTAGCGCAAAATTCTCCATTGGCAGGATTTATCTCACCTAACCTCAGGTATTTCAAAGTTAATCATCTCTCTACCAAGTTAACTAAACATCCTTCATATGTAGAGACAGAAAACTCCAAAGGTGCTGCTCATCCCACTCTAAAATAGCTCATAAGATACAGGAAGAATTTAGGAGCTTTTCCTTCACTTTTTTCTCCCTTGACGTTTAACTTTATATGAATGAAGTTAAGGGAGATGAATCCCACGCCATATGTGCAACATAAATGAGCTAAAGAAAAATGGAAATATTCCCATGCTTACTCAATAGGGAAAAGGAGTCTTGAGGCAACACTTTGTCCTGACAGCAGTCCTGGGACTAGCTGAGGTGTTTCTATTCTGTTTACATTTAGCAGCACCAAATGAAACCTATTGTCTTTGCTTTGTTCCCTCACCTCTGCACTAAGGTTCAATCCCCCGAGTTAATTTAAATTCAGCTTGCAATTTGTAGTCCAGTTCAACAAAATCAGCTATGATATACTGTCCTTCTCCGAGTTTCCAACCAGATTACTATCACACAACAACAGCAAAAAACGCCTCAAGATTTATTACTTAAAACAAAGGTCAGTTCCAGAGTTTGCAGGGACTTATTTCTGCTGCCTAGCACAGCACTCAATCACAGGACACTGAGCCTTCTCTTTGCTTTCAAACCAAGACATAAAACTAGTAGGTATTCCTCTCAAGTGAAGTCAATCGGACCATTGTTTTTTGCTTCCCACAGGGTCAGGATTTCAGTTGCCGATAGGTGAAATTAAAGGGAAACTTGAAAAAGAAAGAAAAAGGAAAATCAAACTCTGAGTTTTCTGCTAAAACCTTCCCAAGTCCCAGTTGCAAGCAGATTTCTCTAAGCTAGATATTGAGGCAGGTAGAGTATTAGTGCAAAGATGTGAAGTACCCCATGAAGTAAGGGGGTGGTGTCTCTTGAATACAGGGAGGCAGCTTAAACAAGGGATACAGTGAAGATACTGTAGCAGATGTTCCATCTCTCACAATAACTACCCTGAGAATTTAAACAAATCAGAATTAGCACTGTTGTATTTCTGTAATTTTACAACAAAACCACTACACTAAAAAGTTCAAACATTATTATGGATGCAAAGCCAAACTAAGCTAGGAAATGCCAGAATGAAGTTACCTCTAACTTCAATCCCCAGTATTATAGTATCATTTTGTCCACATGATGTAACTTTGTTAGAACGCTGAAAAATATTATCTAAGACCTTTGCAGTCCTCACTAAGAGCGGTGGCAGTTGGTATCCATTTCTACATGTATCACTAATGGATTTTGCAAAGCATTCACTCAAGACTTAGAAATCCAGTGTTACATCTCAGGTTATGCAGGCATGAATTTTTTGGCCCACTTCAATCTTGCAGTGTACCCAGTTCTGCCTTCAGACATAACCATGGCTTACTCCCATTCCTTTCCTATCTGACCATGGTCCTAGACCTACTCCTGTATCTTTCCTACCCCTCTCTTCACATCCTGAGCTTGTTAGACTCATACTGCGTGTCCCAAACCCCAATGCTAAGATTTTTCATACTACTCTCCGCCTTTTCTCTACCACCTACCAATTATTTTTCCTTTTTCTTTGTATCAGCCTTGGCATCGAACACTGCCAAGCACACTCATGACCAGTCTTTTCCAGGCCCCTCTTAACACCCCATTCCTCACTCTGCCAACCTGTATTTCCAATTTTCCCTGTTCCCTGTAAAGTCTCATTGACCCCACCTAGAATGTCTTGTGCCATTTCTATTCCTAAATCCCAGCACAGTCCAATCCTGTTCCCTTTGTCTCTGTTCTCCTTGTGTCAGCCTCTCCCAAACCCATCAACAGACTCCCTTAGCCGCTGACCTGTCCATTTTCCAGTGCCCTAACACGAACACAGAGAGGGATGAGACAAGAAGTCTCTTCTCTCCTTAATCTCTCTCCAGAGTCTAGAAGGCATGTGGATGCCCTGGATGCCCTGACAGTGCCTCAAGACTTTTCTTCCCCTGCCTGTTGCTGGCTCAAGCCACAAGAGGCTAATGGTGCAATTGCAGGAAAGCCTTGTTCAACCATGTACTGAAAAATCACAGCGCAAAGAATTTTAAAAGATTTCACTTACAGACAGTTTTGCTCCGATACGTTTCTAATGGCCATATGCCTCTATGTGCAGAGTTTCCAAATGATAACAACTTGATCCAGCTGGAACAGATTTTGAAAGAAAATTTTGTGTCAAGGCCACATCCCTGCCAATTTCAAGAACTGGTTCCCAAGCACAGGAGTGCTATAGAGTCTTAATGAAAAGAACATCAGTATTATTTTTAAAAGAGTAAAACAATGCTTTTTTCCCTGGTTTCTTTCTTTGAAACAGCTGAAGTCAAAGATAAAATTCCCAGCTTTTTTGTCTCCTGGACCATACTTTATCATTCTGAAGTCTTGATTGCTGTTGAAGATGCTGGAAGTAATTACAAAAGCATCTTTCAGACTAAGTGATAATTCAGTCTTTTCAAATTATGTATATTCTGGCAGGTCTGGTAAGAAAAAAAGCTATATTGAAGCTCTCTGGTCACACATTTATCTAGCTGATTAATTCTGGGATCTTATGTCCACACTTAGTAACTAGACATTAGTTCCATGTACCTAGAAGGATTTTCTGATATACTATGAATTAACACTGAAGTCACAGAATAATATAGGGGTATCGCTTTTCCAAAATTGTGTTTATATACAGACTTACAGGCCTATATATAGGTACAGACCCCATCCCATCTATTCATTTATTTTTTTAAATAAATCTTTTTGTAATAATAGTCAGTATTTTTTGCTCTATCTTAAGAACGATATTAAACCGTCCTTGTAATTAAAGGAACATTTGCAAATTCCCAAACCCAAAGGAAAGGCTGCATTACATAGTCAAAATCTTATCTGCTTTCCTTTGTAAAGGTAATGAGTTCAAATCCAGTGGGTGTTTTGTTTTTTATTAAGAAAAGCCTTGTAACTTGTATTCTCCTAGTGACTAAAAGATTGATATACTTTCACCTCTTAATTAGTTTTTATCAACTGAAAGGTTCAGCATTTAATCATCATATGTAGCCTTATTTGCAAAACAAAGTAAAATATACAACAGAGCACCTCATTTCCATTGTTTGACAGACCTCTAGATTTTGCTATGACCTAGGCAACTCATTTTATACAACACTCCCATTTTTCTTAATAATTTTTCCTCTTGACTCTCAAATACTTCTAAAATACATTTGGGGAGCAGTATCAGTCGTCATGCAGCTAACTAACACCTGCAGGTTCAAGAAGTGACAACTGAAGACTGCAAGCAAGCTGACAAAAACTATACCTTATGTTTGCAGACGCAGTGACTAAGTTAGAAAAATAGTTTTTCACTTATTTTGGATTGTAGGAGAGTAGTGAACCACCCCATGCTGCTGGCAAGGCTGAACAACTCCCTCACCCACCACCACAGGCTCTTCAGCCATATACTCCTTTACAACCAGCAAGCGTGCTCCAACCTTCAAACCCGAACAAAGACAAACCCACCAAGGTCATTTATGTTGCTACGAGCAGTTGTAACTCCCAGCCAACTCTGATCCTGTGAAACATGTGCAAAACACCCCTTTTTTTTTTTCCTCCTAACAAACCATGAAGCCCTAAAGACCTGTAATGGCTGATACTCCTTACCTTCTCCATTTTTCCAATCTAAAACCCATGTGCTAATGTAGGAGAATCACAAAAATGAGAGACACAAAGGAGAAAGGAAATATCTAAGCTAGTTCTTCGGTTCCCTGTTGAGGTAGATTTCCCTTTTGTTAAATCCTTATTCCGTGAAATTGCCTACACTTTGCAGGCTGAAGCCTCTGTGAACACCTTGACTTTGTACACTCCAATAAATCTATAGCAGGTGCTGGCAATAGCATGGCCAAAGCCTGGTATGAGAATAGCTGACTGTTCTTCCAGCTCAGGGTTTGTGGGGCAATAGCAGGAGAGTGCCCTGAACAAACACGTAGAGCCAGTCTTAGACGTTACCTTCGCGTAACCCCACTGACGCCAGTGAAAGCGGTTTATGATAGACCTGGTGTATTTGTGCAATGTTAGATCGGGAAATTTCTCATCCATTAGTTATTAAATCTGTTGGGCAATCTTTCTTTCAGACTTACGTATTATACTTGGCTTTTAAATAGTGTCTTTCATGCCCTTTTAGCAGTTACAACCCCTTCCAGAGAAATAAACTGAATAAACTGATTTGCAGTATACATCATGAAAAATATGTAATATTATTGAAGATTAAATTAAATATATTTTCTACAACAAAAACATTATAATTATTGTTTTTACTACACCAGGATACAAAGATGAGTCAAACATGCTCAGTAATTAGGCTTTCATCATAGACCCTTGAAAAAATAAACTCTGAATTAAAATGAAGAACACTTCTGTGTAACACTAAAACGGTTCAGAATGTGTTCTCACCAACTTATTTTTTTCTGTTTCTGATACATGACACAGTCCATATAAACTATATAAGACCTCAATTATATAAGTAGCAATAAATAGTAATAACAATTACAAAAAAAAAAGACAGAGCAATAACTTCTTGCATCAGAAAATTTCTCAGTGGTCTACTATAACTATTGGTAGAAGATCCAAAATAAAAATTGACTGAAAAGCCTTAGGAGAAAGATTCAGTGTAATTATACAGAGAGTATACAGAGATAGTGCATGTATAATAAACACAAACATTCATAAAAGAATTACAGCTCAGTTTGCTCTCTTCTTTCCATGGTTCTGTACAACCTTCAATTGCTTACGAGCAATTTGCCTACCACGCTTTTGAATTCAAAGTATTACACTGGTAAGTTCTCCTACAATTTTTTAGTTCTTCTCACTTTTACCTCAATAACAAAAGGTAATCAACAAACGTAAGCATGTTACTAACTTTCCCAAGCTTTCTAGACTACTCGAATATTTCCCAAACTAACTAGAAGACGCCCTTGCTTTAGCGTAGGTCGGACAAAAAGCCCATCCTCTCCACACAACCTGCTTGCCCGGAGAGCAGACAGGCATCTTCTCAGCATTTTACTCTATGAGGAGGTTCCAGTACAATGTTACCTGAGTGCAGAAGATTTTTCCAAGTTTTGCTCTTCCTCGAGCAGTTCTTAAAGACACAGCTTTTTGCACTCAAAGCCCATCCAAGGTCACTGCAGGGCTGGTGCAAGTGCTGTAGAAGGAGCAGGGTTTGGTGCACTGTGCCACTGGGTGAGGGACAACAGAGCTGACCTTGATGAGGCAGCAAGCGATGGAGATATGTGCCCTCAGCTGTGATTCCTACACAAATGTGTATACAGTTGTATGTGATATCACTGTCCTCAACTCTTCCCCAAAAACACGATGCAAGTTTTACCTGTAACCATAAAGACAGTAATAATTTCCTACAAAATTTTGATTGCTTTCTGGTCAATGGTTTAATATACTGTTATAGCTTTTTAAGTGTCTGTATAGACATGAATAAATGTAGTTAAATATGATTGCAAGGTTGGAGTCTTTCTAAAATTAATAAAATCTTTTTGCTTGATGCCCTCCCCTATTCGTTGAAAAAAATAAAATCAGAAGAACTACTACTAAAAATACTAAAGATATAGCCAAATTTTTTGCAGGTCTTTAGCAAAGGTGATCATTTATCATCAGATACTTTTTTTTACATTATATTTTAAGAAAAAAAACTGTACTTTGCTGGGATCTACCCAAACACTTTGAAATGAAAATCAACTACTGTACCATGAATTGTTATGTAAGTGGATTATCTCTACACATTTCATCATGTTGATTGATGAACACAGCAACCTACTGATCTAATGGGCCAGATCTTAATAGCATTTCTAAAACCTGAAATAACTTAAAGCACTAACTGAATCTAAAACATAAGTAGTTCTTGTTCATTAGCAGTCTATTTGTGAAGTGCTCTTTCCCCATCACTGCCCTCTTCCCAGCCTTATTATTTAACATTCCACTATCAAAATAAAATATAACTATAGCTATGTCACCCTTAAACTTTCAAATATAGGGTTCTTTATCCTCTGTGTCTACTTAATAAGTAATTTTTATTATCTAGTGTAGCTAAGAATACATTATGGTTGCCTTACATAACATTTTCTAGACAGCACAAAGTTTTGGGGACAAATACTGCCACCTTTTGGCAATAGTCTAGAACAATAAAATGCCTGTTTTCTTATGCAAATCAATACTGTTCTAGTAAACATTTTTATTGTATTAGTTTAGACACTTATATCCAGCAAACAAACTGAAGAAACAAGGTTCAACTGAAGTCAACCTGAAAAAAAAACCCTACATTTAGGATTGCTCTATACACAATTTCTTAGCATAAATCAGAGGAATCGGAGCTAGATTTTTCCCTGGAGAACACTATGAGTAGAAAGCCCTGGTACACAATGTTCAATATTACACAGGAAAATCCATTTGTTTAAAGATAAAAAGATGAAGGAAGGCACATATGAATTATTTTATGAACAATTTTCTTTTCCATGCAGCACTGATTTAACCTTTGAGTAGGTCTGCTCTATGCATTAGGTCAGAAGACCTAAAGAAAAATTATGTAATAATTAACAATTGTATCATAATACAAATAATATATTGACAACCCGAACTCTGGTATTTCTCACATTTTCCATGTGGGAAATGACCTTGGAAACACTGATTTTCATTTGGGGGTTTGAGTGATTTTTTTTTTTTTTTTTTTTTAAAAATAGCTGAAATAAAATGGGTAAAACCAAATTCCATCACACAGCGTGACAGTTACACTGGCATGGTTTCAAGAGAAAGACCTTTACATCTGGTAATTTATCTGATGGAAAAAAACATCATGAATGGTTGAGTCACCATCCCTGGAGATATTTAAGATGTGTAGATGTGGCACTTAGGGACACAGTTTAGTGGTGGACTTGGCAGTGTTAGGTTAACAGTTGGACTCGATGATCTTAAGGGTCTCTTCCAACCTAAATGATTCTATAGCGGTATTTTGCCATTGGAGCAAAGTAACTGTAATAGCAAAAGACTGGGCCAAGATCAGAAAAGGAGAGGGGCAAAATAGATTTCCTAGTCATTTGCTGACTGCAGAGGAACGATCAGGAGTTACACTGCATTCTCACCAGAATTGTTTCATCATACTTAAAGGCGTGCACATCAATGTACAGATGTATCCTAAAATGACATTAGTACCACATGTGAGCATATCCTTATTGCTAGAGAAAATCCCCAAAAGTTATTATCTAGGACCAAAAGAGTTTCAGGAGACCAGCCTAACTCACAGCTACCATCTTGATAGAGCAAGGCAAAAAACTTACTGTAATAAGAAATTAAGAGAACAGATCAGCCCTTGGATTCCTTCTGAGAAATGCAAAACAATACAGGTAGAATTCTCCTTTACAGGCAACCTAAAACGTGGACAGAAATTCTTGGGGAATAACTAGGAAATGGTTTGAGGCTTTAGAAGAGTACATACAGGTCTCAGAAAATACTGATAGCAAATGAACAAACCATCCCATGTGTATGAAATACTCAGAGGTCCAAAAGAGGTAGGAAATACAGGGGACAAAGGAACAGCCAAAACAGGACAAGAGGGGACCTAAGGAAACTTTTAAAAGTCTGTAAGTGAGCAGCATGAAGAAAGAAAAAATTAACGTTGTTATTTTTATTTTCACAAGATAATGTAAAAGCCAGAGCTTGCACAGAACAGCAGAAAAGAGGAAATAAGGTAGTAATAATAAAGCAAGACTAATTTGCAAGGAAATCAATATGCGAAGAAAACATATTAATAAGTTAAAGAACGAACACAGAAGAGCTGATATATTTTTGTTAAAACAAATGCAATTATAGAAAGATCAGAAGAGTATTTTACTGAGCTTCTCAATACTGAAATTCACAAAAGCAAACAATAATCGGCCTTTTTCCAGACAGCTGAGTCATTTGTAGAAGAATGAAATTGTGAAGAGCTTCAAGAGGCAATCAGAATACTGAGGAGTAACAAAAGCACCAGGTGTGAGTAATCTTGCCACTGAATTATCAAGAACAAGAGGGGAGAAGGAAGTCAAATGCTTTATGGGGTTATTTGGTTGGTTTGAGTTTGGGGAAAATTTTCAAGCATAAAAGAGAAATATATGCTGTATTCCAGTTTTAAAACTTAAAACCTACTCTTTTGCAGAAAACTAATCCAATATTGGAGAATAGTTTTTAGAAGCTTTAGGTTAAAATGCTATTTTGAAAATCAGTTACATTGCACCAGAACGTTAAATAAGTGTATATTTTATCCGAATGTTGGAGGGGGCTTTGGTTGTTTTTTTTTTTGTTGTTGTTGCTTTGTTTTTAATTGTATTAAACACAAATAATCTATTAAAACAGGAATTCAAATAGAACTCTACTTCCGATTTTAAGAACCTAACTGTCTTCACAATTAATAGCTCACCCCCTTTAAAGGTTAGTTGTATTGAAAACAAGTGACTAACCTCATACCATATGGAATTTCATTGATTTAATGGAATTTCAGAGGTATAATTCTGCTTTTACTATTGGGAGTTATGAAAGCAGATGAAGGGTAGCAGAGCACAGCAGAGCCTACTACCTGTCTGGCACCATAACCACCCCGCACAGATGGAAGAGGGATACGGTACAGCCTTCCAGGCTTCCACATCACACAATTCACAGCTCTTTGGAGCAGTGTGACAGTACATACTGCTTAAAAAGTATTTTGCTACTGTCAGCAGGACTTCCATCTGGAGATTGCCGTGTTCCCAACACACATATTACACCACTTGCTGAAGAATGCGCCATTTACAGTCTTTTCAAAATCATGTCCTGGTGGTCAGGCTTAATGTCTTTAATATCCTTCCCTTGATAGTTTTCAGCTGACTGAGGAATTTTTTAGGACTCTTAGATAGAAAGGCAAGGCATAGGGGTGTAGAACAGTATCATTATCTTGGCAGCCTCTGATTTTCTGTTGGTGCTGAGGTTTGCGGGTTTGGGTTTTTTTGGTTGGGTTTTTTTTGTTGTTTTGGGGGGTTGGGTTTTTTTTTTTCTTTTTTACACATGTTGCTTAGTCTGATTCTTATGAACTATCTAAGCCTCTTTTTCTTCCAATGGGTGTTTAGACTGTTTGAAAATGTAATCCAAATAAAAATACATATGCAAGATGTTTCCCATTAATCTTTAAGAAGTATGAATGATAGCTAAGTCATAAACCAATAAAAATTACAAAGTCAATTTTATTACACAAACGCGTAACAGACCATGTAAATTGTAATTAAATCCTCAGGTTTTGGAAGTTGTGATACTACTTTCTTCAGACATTCAGTAGGAATTTCCACCAAAACCCAGAGATCTCCACTGACATATCTAGAAAAATATTTCAGTTCCTCATTAACGCAGTCAAAAGCACAAAGGATAAGCCCTGATACAACAGTATAATAGTACAGTACTAGTAAGTACAGTAATGCAGCAGTCCCATGTATAAACGTGTGTATTGATATATTAATTCAGATCACATTTTGATACAAAGGTTGCACCGACCACCATGACGCTTAACTGTCTGATGAGATAAGGTACATGGAAGAATAGCATAATGTCTTAATTATGCTTTATATACATGTGTTGTATATATTAACTTTTAACATCTGCAAAAAAAACAACAACACAGTCACAGGAAATTGCAAGTCCAACCTGTTTGCCCCCTACCCTGTTTGTGCAGGCATCAGAGAGACATCTGCTTCATCACCTCCAAAGTAAGAAAGTTATTGTCCCATAGTATTTTACCAGGCAGGTACTCTGTCTTTAATCCTCATTGCTTGTTCTGATAAAGTGAATCAATGCAACAAAACCATCTTAAAAGAATTATTCTGAAGAAACTAGCTAGGATAGAACCTAATAGAAAGTCCCAATATGGTAGTTTTTAATATTTTCAGTCCCATTCTTATAAGCAGTTTCAGAGATAAAATTTCCATTTATGCAGACTATACTGGTTTGGGCTAGTTTCCCAGATCATCTACATTGTGATACAGGTTTGTACTGTTTATAAAATAATTTTATCTCCATTTTAAAAAACTGCAGAAAAACTAAAGAAAAATTTACCACACTGAGTGAGCCAACACAGTAATGATATTGGCATTTTATGACTCCCATCTCTATTTTGCTTTATGTTTACATTTTTTCTGGTGCCCTGGAAGTATCATAGGATATGCTAATGATAAGCTACAGTGGCAGTGACGGATAACACTTTAAGGTGAAATGCATAATTCTCTAATAACCTCGATAGCATAGTCACCTTCCCTGAAACACAGGGCAAAGCCACTCTTCTTGCATCACATAACTCAGCCTCAGAAATTATGAAATAAACTTCAGATTTTGGTCTTTTTTTCTGTTTTGATTTTAGTACATCTAGGGCTAAAACCTATTTGCTGTTGCTTCTTCAAAACGGATAGCATTTTGCTTCAGGTTCAACTGTTAAAAGGATAAAGAGAGATACCTTTAGCACTGTAAGACAGCTTTCTGCAGGTATACTGGTAAAGCTGCACAAAACTATCTGTTCAGCCACCTTAAATTGCAGTATTGAATTCTTGAGTTTTGCGTGGCAATTGTTATATTCAAATATTGTTTATGCATAAAGATCAAACCTTGAAAAATTACGTGTTGTGCTCTGCTGAGACGTCTAACTATTTACATCCCCAAAGTAGTTTGGAGTCATTCACTTCGCAGCTCATTTAACAGATTTTACACAGAGTTTTTCCACCTCAATTAATATTGCCTAAAACATTACAAATTCTGAAATTCTTTCACATTAACGAGAAAAATACGAGAAACGTTTCAAACAACCTGCATCTAAAAATTATCACCTTTACATTATAACATGAAACACTACACTGTCTTCACATCACATCATGCAACCAGAAAGCATACTTTATTCAGCCTATTTTGTCTTTGCACACTATTGTAGGCAAATGTTTTAAAAAGCTTTTTTCTAAAAAATCGAAAGCTGAGCCCTGTGTTTTCAAGCCATATATTAATATTGTTACAGCACAGGTTTTTGAACGACTGCAAGAATGAGAGGTTTTACAAATACTGACCAATTTGTGTTAAAAAAAAAAAAAAAACGAAAAGAGATGTTAATAGGTAGCAAAATAGCTTAATTTCAAACATGAATAGGCTCGAATTACACATTTCAAACCTGAATCAGGATATTATACTACCTCTGACACCATACATGAGTGTCAGCACGTTAAGTTCCAGCAGTACACTAGCCTCCCACAAATACACCCTTTTCCTCTCCCCAAAAAATGATACATATGCAACAGTTCCTTTTTAATTTTAGTAATGTTACTTGAGTTGATATTGCTTTTTAGCTTTTCAGTTATTCATCTGCTTTTCTTAACCTACACATTAACACTGCATACAGTGGAGAAAGCAAGGACACAGGAACGTGCTTTGTACTTGGAGTGGACAAAAGGAAAATTAGAGGCTATTTGCCATGTGTTCCTGTTAGAATTCATTCTGCTTTTGTGAAAGGTAAACCTACCTCCCACTGGCTTTTTATTGTGGAAAGTTCAACTGCACCACAGAAATGAAGCCATTAATGATGCCTTTCATACTGGAATTGCATATTCGTTCACATCCATTTGCAAATCTCCAATGGCAATTTGAAAGCTATTTCTCCCTGAGTGTGGAATTCACTCAAGGGTCCCTCTGGAACAGTATCTGGCAGAACTCAGATTTCTCCATCCCATGAGTTTAGAAGGCAAGTAGCAAGTGGTCAGTATCAGCTACAAGACACATTCATCCAAAAAGTTCATATTCATCCTTTGTCCAGATCAGGATTTAGAAGTTTGGGAACATCCGACAAAGCACCACCAGGAACCCCCACTAGCTCTGGTTTCAAGTGAATGAATTTTCAGACAGGGGAACTCAATCCGTTTCAGCCAAGTTCCCAGAATAAACTCCTTTCACATCATTCACATTATCTACCAATCAAAAGTCCACTCAGGAAAGCCAAATATAAAATCACTTTCTCAGAAATTGTTGTGAATCTTTCTTTTTTTTTTTTTTTTTAAGAGATGTGAAATTTTTTTAAGAAAAAAAAAAAAAAAGCTCCAAACTTATGCAGGTTTACAGCAAAGGCATTTGCTCGCCTTGTTAGCAGCCAGCTCTGTATCACCAGGGTTCTGCAGCTCCTGGACACAAAGGAGTCAGCACGCAGTTGTGCAAGTATACAGACTGCTGCTAAGTCTTTTTGGAGACCTCTGTGTTGTTGGGGTTATTTTACTTAATTCTTTTTGATTCCCTAAGGAAGTAAGGATTTATAAGTAAATAAAGATTTTAGAGTTTTCTCAATGAGCTACCAGGATAAAATAATAATCTGCACAGATGCTTTAACAGCACAGAGAGGAGCCAGTTCTGTCAGAGACATAGAAATCACTCCAATTTCAATTTCACATCAAGTGTTAACGAAGGGCTTCAGAGCAGGCATCTGTGACGCAGCCAGCTCTGCTCTGGTTTCAGAGCGGTTTGCCTTCCATGGAGGCTCCCTTTCACAGTCACTCCTTGTAAATCTCTTATTCAGAATACAGGTCTGGGGACTTCAAAGCCAATTAATCCTGTCCTTTAGTCCGAGAGAAAAATTACAAAGCTTACTGTCTCTACAGCCTGACTATGGATAGAGGCAAACAAAACAACATCAAACAAGCTGTTCCTTCAGGTAGCAGAGAAGGTGCACTGTGGAGGGGCAAGGTTTAGGAATAGTATGCCTTGCTCATTAAGATGTAGTTAGATTAATATTACAAGTACATCTTCTGCAGCTGCATTCAGCTAAAGAGTGCGTGCAGAGATCTGTTGATCCTTCCCAGGTATAAAAGGGCTGATACCAGCCAGAGGAGAGTAACAGAGATGGTAGAGACCACAGCTCACAAGCATCTCTTCACAGCTACCTACGGAAAGCAGCATGGCCGTGGGGAGGGAATGCTAATTCTGGACTGGTTTATTATCTGCTTGAAGTAATGAAGTGAGCCAGGGTGGCATCTCATCCTTGAGGTTTAAGGTTTATTTTCAAATCCAAAGAAAATGAAGCTCAGGGTTACTGTGAACTCAGACCGACAGATTTCACACAGCTTACCCCAAAATTAATAAATGCCTTGGTGGTATTCCTTTCTTTCTTTCTTTAATTAAGTGATTACCAGATAGAGTAGAGCGGAGTATTAAAATGAAAGGCTACACCAAATCTTATTACTAGTTTTGCTGCTCTGCAACTCCAGTGAGAATTTTACCATTTCTAGAAACCCTCTATATTTCTGCTTACTTTTTTGTCTTGTTCCAAGGCAAATTTGTTGCCAATTCCAGAAGATGGGGAAGTGCTATACAGAATTAATTTCAGCTGCAATTCCTATTTCAAAGTATCTTTGAAGGTAGTACATGCAGCAGACTTGATATTCTCAGAACATATGCATCACTGCATATCTTGCCTGACAGTTTAAGTGAGATATTTAAGTATTCTCTCTTGATTGCAGTATTCCACATTTCACCTAAGTCCCACAAAATCCTTTGCTGTCAACATTTCCCTGCTGTATCACACAGTACTTATCACGACACATTCTGAATTATAAGGAACATCCACAGGGCAGAAATACTATGTATGCCCTATGGCAAAAGTTCGATTAATTTCTAAAATAAGAGATCCAAAACACTGCCTGGGGACCGCTTTACAACAGTATCTCTTGCAATCGTCAAAGGCAGGTTTCTAGGGAAAAAAAAGGTCCTTTATGAACCGTTGAAACTATCAGTACAAGAGCTGCACATACATCAAAACTGCAGAAAAGAAAATAGCCCTCAGGTTCAAAAATAAAGCTTGATAAAAACAAAAGAGCACAAAGCTGACTTTTGTCAAAAATTAAACTCGATTAAATACTTGTCAGGGTTTTTTTGTGCGCGTGAGGAAAGAATGGCATTTCTAGCAAAAATGAGAATACACAACAGCCAACGAACGGGGGCTCTCATCCAAAGGGCTGGGCACCTACATTCATATACTTGTATTTGGGCATTATGGATCCCAGATTGAGCTGAGCTTAAAAAAACACCCTCCCTGCAACAAAAATTAACGAGCTTTAAATTTTTCTTACTTCATTTCAGCTTATTTAGCTTTCTGCATAGAAATCTATCCCCTTAGTAGCAAGCTGCCGAGTCTGGGCTTTTCAGGCTGTAACTACTCCAGAGCAGACTACACACTTCCCCTCCTGCACCTGGGAGCAGGTATGTGCACTCAGATTGTGGAGTCCATCTAGACCAGCATTCAGTCTCACAAGTGGCCAAAAGAAGAAATCCAAGGAAGCACAAAATGGCAACGTACCTATGTACGGTAATGCTCTGGAGTACTCTGCCAAGTTTCCAGTCTGCAGCTCTGGGACTTCAAGAAAAGCGTGTGCCCCCCTTTAGGCATTGCACTGGAAAAGAGAGCAGCCGCTTGCTCTCCAATTCTTCCTACTATTTATGACGTTACTGACTCCTTTTAAATACACCACCCCTCCATTCTCTTTTTTTCCAGAGTGAGGAATCCACATGTATGTGATCCACTTGGAATAAAGTCATTCATACCCACGATTGTCTTTGCTTCCCTTCTCTAAACTTTTTAAGTTCATTATTGCCTTTCTAAGACACAAAGACCCGAACCACACACTGCTGAGGGTGCAGCTGCACTGTAAACTATGGTTTTCCTCAGCAGACAGTTTACACAGAAATTAGGGAGTTCACAGGGGCCTTTATCACACCCAAAACCATGAAGTGAAAAGCCCCAGCATAAACCAGAACACAGCTACCAAATCATGAGTGAAGCTTTGAGGTCTAAAACATGATCATACAGACCGACCTGACGAACCCTGAAGGCTGAAGACTTGAGCCAGCTGCCTGCCCACACTACACCTCTTGCTAGGACCGTAAGACCTTGGCCGCCGCTAAAATGAAAGCTTATGATCTTTTCTGTTATATCACTGGCATCATTATGCCATTTGCAACATCATAATACCATTTGCATTCACCTACTAGAAACACATATATATTTTTTGAAAAAAAAATAATAATCTGGGTTCTAGGATTTCAAATGTCTTCCCTGAGTTCATATTTCAATGAGAAATTTAAGAATTCAAGCCTGTATTCAAATAATTAATCCAGCCCCTCCATGAATAAACGTCAAGTTTGACCATCTCTAAGGCAAAGAGTTCCTTGTTACTTTGAAGGTGGGATTTTCCCAGTATTTTTCATGTTTTAAAAACATATTTAGCTTTCTATTATCTAACATTGCAGAATCCCACCATTTTTTAAAGAAAATAGTTGTTTTCTGTGCTACCTATTTTGACATCAAAAGGAATTAGAGAGAACAGAAATAATGGAAGTGCCTTTAGCATTAACAGGCAAGGAGGAGAAGCAGCAACAGAAGAGAGTGCTGTTTAAGACAGCTGAAGCCCTGAAAAGGTTTCCCAGGCCCCATAAAAGGGATGGGGAGCTCTGCAGCTCTGCATTAAGAAACTGGAATTTAAGACATGGAATTGATTTCCTTTTCAGTTGTCACATTTACTGTGTGATATGTGACATTTTAACTTATTCCAGCTTACAGTTTATAAAATAAAAACATTTCTCTATTCTCGTCTCCTAAAGAATTGACTAGATTGAAAACTGAGGTTCACAACAAGCCTTGAGATCTTTAGGGATGACCAAAAAGAGAAGCATGGTTTTTCCAGAATTATTGAGAACATTAAAAACACTGAGAACATCACCTTTATTAACAGTGAGATTATATTAAGTTTATGAATTTTAAATCTAATGTAACTTTTAACATTTATAGAGCTTTTTCTCAGGACCATAAACATGACATTGCCCAACTGCCTGTGGTATGAGGTCTTAGTGGAGCACAGATTTTTTTTTTTTCTTCTTTAAGAACTACAAAACTGCATCTTAGTAGGAAATGGCCAATACCTGGAAAGGGCCAAGTTTGTTTATGCTGGAATTTGGTAGGACAACGGAGCACCTACTCAAGAGACTGCCCAGTTATGACTCACTAAGCAGAGTCAAGGTTAGACCCACATGCCAATAAAGATTCATTAGGTATGAAATACAATATCAGCAGTGTCTTTGTAATGACCTGAACACTAATTTTGGCTCAGAGTACTCGAATTCCCCAATGAAAAAAGGGCAAAGGCGAACAATTTAACAGCTTTTAACCACAAATGTGATAACATGTAAAACATTGGAAAAGATATTGGAAGCTATATAAAAGTCAGAGCAGGCAAGTCATATACAAAGTTGCAAATTAATGGTGTTTACTTACATTTTCCTTTAGTTATTACAGTGCAAAGAATGATTAATTTTGCTAGTTATTTTAATGTTATGATTACTGCACCAAAACAATACATTAAAATTATTTGCATCATCTAATTCTCATACCATGCCATACCAGAAAACTAAAACAGCTAACACAATAGCACCTAGAGAAATGAGTAAAAGTCATGCATAATTTGTCTATTCTCAACTCTTCATAAATAAATAGCATGAGAAATACTGAACTAGTAGAAAAGAAATGTTGCATTTTGAAAAGAAGCAGAATTGTGTGGGAAGAAATACTGAAGTTGATATGCCCTTTTTAAAAGCAAATGGAAATAAAACAACTAAAAGAAAGCTTACAAAGTTGGGAGATTAATAGCTTTTGTTTTTATTAAATTTTATAGGCTGTTTTCATGCCAGTAGGTTATACTTGCTCGTCTCCCAAGAAGCATTTTAAGCAACCAATAGTGAAATCAGACTGAAGGAACTTCATCCTGGATAAAATTTTATGTTCTTTTAGTTTAGACTGAAATTAAATTTTCAGCCCACTTTGGATTGCAGTGCAATTAATTTCTGGAGTAACAATCACCATACCACTTTCTCATTTCGCTTTTTAAAGCATTAATGCTTTGTAACACAAATATGGGAAACCAAATAACAGACATTTATAATAGGTAATAAAGCCTTTTGTCTTCCAAAACACTTTCTTAAATTCAGTCCCATTAGCAATAATTCCAAGTTACCGTTGCAGGCTGGTCAAAATCCTCTGTGAAATGAGTTGCTGGTCCTAATAATTTCTGACTGGACAAACGTGCATATCGCAATCAGCATGACCTGGTAAACATGGCAGCTTTGACAGACTGCAGAGGTACCAGGCTTTGGTACTAAATTATTCTTGTCACCATAAAGATCATAAATAAATACAGTCATATTTACAGTCTGAAAACACATTTTCCTTGATACTGGCATTAAGGATAACCTGCAAAATATGTTACATGTTTTAAAGAAAAAACAAAATTGGTGGTTTGTTGTTTGTTTTGGGGT